>AWOL01S0037368.1:30029-74435 GCA_000715115.1 Nicotiana otophora | reverse complement strand
ACAACTCACGTGCTGCACAGATAACTCACGTGCTATAATAATAAAGTATACTGCAGGTGGGCAGCCCCGATCCATACTCATCCTCACAAATCAGGCCCTCGGCTTCACTCAGTCATAAATATGTTGCAGGCGGGCAGCCCCGATCCAGACTCATCCTCAAAAATCAGGCCCTCGGCCTCACTCAGTCATAAACCTCTCAAGCCACTCGGGCATTTCAGTAAAACAGGGCATTCGGCCCAAAATATTTATATGCATCAAAATAGAGTCATAAAACTGGGTTATGCGGTAAACAAGTATAAACATGACTGAGTATATATTTTCAATCGAAAACAATTAGAGGATGGTAAGAAATAGCCCCTAAGGGTCCAAACAGCTTTGGCGCAAGGCCCAAACATGGCATTCAGCCCAATTTACAGAAATTCTTTCTAAAACATATAAGTATCATATGGTTTCAACAAAGTATGCAACTTTACAGTTGCTACGGGACGGACCAAGTCACAAATACGCAGCAGTGCACGCCCACACACCCGTCACCTAGCATGTGCGTCAATAAAAATAGTAGAATGATATAGAATCCGGGGTTTCGTACCCTCAGGACCAGATTTACAATCGTTACTTACCTCAAGCAGTGAAATTCTTATTCTGCAATGTCCTTTCCTCGTGAATTGGTCTCCAAACGCCTCGAATCTAGTCATAAATAATTCATTTCTGTCAATAAGGTTCATTGGAATTAATCCCATAAGAAAATAATGATTTTCCATAAAAATCTTAAAATTAGCTCAAAATATCACCTGTGGGGCCCACGCCTCGGAACTAGACAAAAGTTACAAAATCCGGAAGCCCATTCAACCACGAGTCTAACTATACAAATTTTACCAAAATCCGACTCCAACTCGACCCTCAAATCTTCAATTTAAACCAAGAGGGTTTTCAAATTTTCCCAACTCAATTCACCAATTAAATGATAAAAACAACCATGAATTCGGGTAATTTAACCAATATTGAGTTAAGAACACTTACCCCGTTGTTTCCTCTGACAATCACCCAAAATCGCCTTAATTCCGAGCTCCAAATCGCCAAACACTGAAAATGGGACGAAGTCCCATTTTCAGAACTTAAACTCTCTGCCCAGACATTTGCTCTACGCGATCGCGAACATTCCCACGCGATCGCGAAGAACACTTTCCATCGCCCAGATTTTACTCTACGTGATCGCGGACTTTCCTACGCGATCGCGATGCACAACATCACAGACCTACATGATCGTGGACTACTCCACATGATCGCGAAGTACAAAACATGTGACTTCTACTCCGCTCCACTTACTCTACGCGAACGCGACCTTCGTCACGCGTTCGCGAGTCACAAAATTCCAGAGCTACGCGATCGCATCCCGCTTCACACGATCGCGAAGCACAAAATGCCACTGCCTCACATTAACCCTACGTGATCGCAGATATCCCCATGCGATCGCGAAGAACAAAAACCCTCACTGACCAAACAAGCCTACGCGATCGCAAACGTATTCACGCGATCGCGTAGAAGGAAAACATCATCAGATATCAGAAAATTCCAGCACCTGCTCAAGTTCAAATTTTTAATCTGTTAACCATCCAAAACTCACCCGAGCCCCTCGGGACCACAAAAAAATATACCAACAAGTCCTAAAACATCATACGGACTTAGTCGAACCCTCAAATCACCTCAAACAATGCTAAAACCATGAATTACACCCCAATTCAAGCCTAATAAACTTTGAAATTTCTAATTTCTACAAACGACTCCGGAACCTATCAAATCATGTCCGATTGACCTCAAATTTTGTACACAAGTCATAAATGACATAACAGAGGTATTCCAATTTTTAGAATCGGATTCCGACCCCGATATCAAAAAGTCAACCCCCCGGTCAAACTTCTCAAAACTTAAACTTTCGGCATTTCAAGCCTAATTCATCTACGAACCTCCAAATAATATTCCGGACATGCTCCTAAGCCCAAAATCATCATACAGAGATATTGGAATTATCATAATTAGAATCCGAGATCGTTTACACATAGGTCCATATCCGGTCCACTTTTCTAACTTAAAGTTTTTAATTATGAGACTAAGTGTCTCATTTCACTCCGAGTTCCTTCCGGACCTGAACCAACTAACCCGATATAACATAATATAGCTAAATAAAACAAAAAGAAGTAGAAATGGGGAAAATGAGGCTATAACTCTCGAAACGACCGGCCGGGTCGTTACAATTGTGAGCTAAGTTGAGTTAGGGTTTTGAGTTGTAGTTGTTGTACAAGGTATATATAACATCTTCTTGATTGTTCCTAAGGTTAATCTTGTGTTGGTTGTGTTGTTTGAGTGAAAGACCATAAGATAGCACTTGAAAAAACATGGGATATGGTTGTCTTTTTGGTTGGACTATTTTGTGGCTAAATATATAGTTTGTGGTGGCTGAAAATTGTGAGAAATAATTTGATAATGTTGTGGCTGATGTTGTTAAGCTTTTCTAGGTGTCAATTAAGTTGATTGAAAAAGAAAATATGAAAAACAAGTGATTGACGATAAAAATTAAGGTGCTAGATGTATAGGGCTGTTTTAGAAGGTATTTTGTGGATGTTTTAAACTAAAGAATATATGGTACATATAAGTATGATGTTCTGTAGGTTGTAAACTAATTTATGTAATAAGAGTTGGATTCAAATTATATCTTGTTATGAGTAAAAACGAGCTTGTCGCTCAATATGATTGTTAAAATAATCGGAGAAACTCATATTGGATCATATCGTTGTTGTTGCTATTGTTGGTTATAGTTGTTGTTGTTGGTCTGTTGATGACTCTTAGTGGTCTTTGGGTTGTATTAAAAATAGGGGAGTTTCTGCCCAATTTTTCTTAAGTCATACGATTAGCCAAATTCGATGGTACGACATTATATGTTAACGGCAATATCATTTCACTTGTTGTAGATGAAAGAAGTTATGTTGATCTTGGTTGAGTAATAAGGAAGAGATCATACAGGTATCTTAAGGCTAATCCTTCTTTCTTTTGGCATGATCCAAGTAACGAGACGTAAACATAATGCTATTCCATAAGTGGTTCTACTCTTAGCAGTTAAGGATATCTACGGTATTCATTCCTATAAAGTGATATTCAAGCATGTCTAAGTATGTTCCTAAGTCCCTATTGAGGTATATGATAGAGATGTTAATGTTTTTAATATAGTGATACATGCATCTTCATTCATTTACCACCGTGCTACGGCCGATCGGGTAGTTACCACCGGTTGGACAGCTATGTATCATTATTTACCACCGATTTGGCAGTCATGCATATTCATTTACCACAGAACTACGGCCGGTCGGCAAGTCATGCATTGACCACCGAGCTACGGCCGGTTGGGAAGTTACATATTTACCATCGAGCTACGGTCGTTGGGCAGTCATACATTTACCACCGTGCTACGGCCAGTCGGGCAGTTACCAGTGATCAGTTGGGCAGTTATGCATCATATGATATGGATAATAGAAACAATATCAAAGAGAAGCATTGTATATATATATATATATATATGTGTGTGTGTGTGTGTGTGTGTGTGTGTGTGTGTGTGCGTGTGTGTGTGTGTGCGTATAATAAGTATGCATATAAGGTGGCACTTCACTCTTATATGTCTTTAATTATGTTGACTTACTGTTATGTTTCAGTTCTGTCTTACATACTCAGTACATTATTCGTATTGACGTCCTTTTGCTGGGGACGATGCATTCATGCCTGCAGGTATAGATAATCAGTTTGACGAGCCCTCATAGTAGACGAGATTGGCTTCAGCGAAGGATCAGTAAGATTCCACCTCATTCGGAGTGCAGCCGAGTCTATGAGTCATCGTGTCCGGATTTTGCTACAGACTTATGGGTAGGCCGGTACCCTGTCCCATTTGATGTCAAATAATCTTAGAGGCTTTGTAGACAATGGTTCCTTTTGTACAGTATATCAAAGGCCTTGACGGCCCATATATATTCCTGTTTTAAGAAAAATAGTTCAGTGATACGGTGTTGCCCACTTATAGTTATACATTATGAGTTGTGGCCATATTGGCCCATGATAGTTATAGAAGAAAAACAAATGAGTTACACAGTGGTTCGCTCGGGCCAGCACGGCACCGGGTTCCAGCCACACCTCCTCAAGTTTGGGGCGTGATAGTTATGATCGGCTTACTTAGTCTTAGAGACTAAGTATCATCAAGACGCCTGTGGTGGGATTTTGGGTCATGACAAGTTGGAAGATTCTGGAAATCGTTATTGAGCAATTTGTTCATCAAAACGCAAGAAGAGGGTCGTGAACGCGAAGAACAAACCACTGGGCAACAGAATAAAGTCCAAATTCATCTCATTCTTCCATTTTTTGGACCAAGGAAGCTCGGGTGAGGCGATGTTTCGAGCATTTTTCAAGGAAAACATTGGGATTTGAGTTGTCCGGAGGTCAATTCAAGCGAGAAGGCTAATTTGGAATATTGGCCTAACTTCAAAAAGATAAGTATCTTGCCTAACCTTGTGTGGGGGAATGTCCCCTTAGGCATTGAGTCTTATATGAAAATTGTATGAGTGAAAACCATGTACGCGAGGTGAGGAGTACGTACTTGGTTTATATGTGCAAATTATATCGGTTACAATTCGTAGACACCCTTATGTATTAAATTGGAAAATTGTTGGAACTTATTAAATCCCTTATTTTCCATGCCTCTTTCCTTGTTTGTCGAGGTTATTTTTATAAGATAATTTGGTGACACTTGACTTTTATGTGAATTATGTGTTTGTTGAGTTGCCATTTCGTGGAAATAATTTCATTACGGATTTTTCATCTGCAATTAATTTATTAAATAATTTTAAAAGGAGGCATTAATCTATTTGCCAAAACTTTAGATTAAAGAAGGCGTTGTTCCTTGATGAATTACATTTCACTTCATGTCGTTGAAATTGGTATTGAGTTATAAAGGCCGTAAATCATATTGAGGCGAAGTGTTAAATTGAGAAATATTATTTTGTTGAGTTTTTCACTCCCGGATATTTTGTTAAGATTTTTGTGCGCATTATGGTTGAGACGTGGGCTTCTTATTGTGGAAAAATAATGTATTGTTGATTTCTGTGGCAAGTTGTAATATTTGAGCACCTGAAGTGCAATTTGTTATATGCTGTGATATTTGAGCACTTGATGTGCAATTTGTGATATGTTGTAATTTTTGAGCACTTGATGTGCAATTTGTGATATGTTGTAAGATTTGAGCACTTGATGTGCAATTTATGATATGTCGTGATATGTGAGCACTTGAGGTGCAGTTGTTGAAATCATATTTACTTTTGGGACTACGATGCAGTAACTTGGGAGATCCCTCTGTCTTGCATATTTACTTTTGGGACTACGAGTTGGTACCTCGGGAGATCTCCATGTCTTGCATATTTACTTTTGGGACTACGAGGCGGTACCTTGGGAGATCCCCCTGTCTTGCATATTTACTTTTGGGACTACGAGGCGGTACCTTGGGAGATCCCCCTGTCTTGTATATTTACTTTTGGAACTAGGAGGCGGTACCTCGGGAGATCCCCCTGTCTTGCATATTTACTTTTGGGACTACGAAGCGGTACCTCGGGAGATCCCCCTGTCTTGCATATTTACTTTTGGGACTACGAAGCGGTACCTCGGGAGATCCTCTTGTCTTGCATATTTACTTTTGAGACTACGAGGCGGTACCTCGGAAGATCCCCCTGTCTTGCATATTTATTTTAGGCTCTACGAGGCGATACCTCGGGATTTCTCTTTATTGATATTTTTCTATGACTGCACTTGCCTTTGATTATTTTGTTTTTCCGTGATATATAAATTCTTGTCTTCTTCCATGATGTACTAGTTGAATTTATTATTATGTGTTTTGTGCTCCTTGTTGTATTGTGTTGGCTTTGGCTTTTTAGTACAAGACTCTGAAAATTTATGTTTCTGGTTTTTACTGATTTTCGATGACTGAGTTATTTTAAATAAATGAAATTACAATTATGTTTTAAATTAATAAGGTTTACATCCAAATCAGTAGTTTATCCGATGCTTTAATTTAAGTGCAATGTCATTTTCTTCACTCAAACTATTTCTAAAGTAAATTGATCGTGCAGATTTTTATATATTGATATTTTTGGCACGTGAGTTGTCCGTGCAGTTGTGAAAGAAATATGGGCGCGAGGTGCCGTTGAAATATGAAAGTGCGCTGAGACCCGTATTTTTATGATTATGAAATGAGGTGTCACAAGGAGACTTTTATTTGAAAGATATTTATTTGAAGGGAGTATATTTGAAAAATATATTTATTTGAAAGGATTATATTCTAAGGAATTTTATTGAAATACTTATATTTGAAAGATTTATACTTGAAGTACTTACATTTGAAAGACGTATATTTGAGGGACTTGATTGATTGGTTGTATTTGTGATCCTTATTCGTTTGAGCAATATTTATGGTGTTCTTGTTGCCTTATTGTTTATATCATTGCTATTTATTTCTATTATTATTATATACTGCTACACTGCACAGGTTAATTTATTAGTGAGTGTCTTGACTGTACCTCGTCACTACTTCACCGAGGTTAGTCTTGATACTTACTGGGTACCGACTGTGGTGTACTCATTCTACACTTCTGCACATTTTTATGCAGAGCCATGTATTGAAGATATCGGACTCGGACAGAGTTAGGGTGTGATCGTAAGGATTCAAGGTAGAGCTGCTTGGTCGTCGCAGTCCCTAAGAGTCTTTCCATTTTATAGTACTGTCAATTATTATTCGAACAGTATTGTATATTCGATTTTCTTGAGATCATTTCATGAATTTAGTTAGAGTTCGTGACTCAGTATTACCAGTCTTGGGAGGTTATATCATTATTTCCGCTATTGGTTTCGATTATAAAAAAAATAGCTTGAATTGTTATTATGATCGGCTTACTTAGTCTTAGAGACTAAGTGCCATCACGACGCCTGTAGTGGGGTTTTGGGTCGGGGCACAATTTGGATAAGAGTGACTCAAATCCTCCCTAAGCACTGCAATTTGCAACAATTAAAGCACACTTCATTCAAAAACTTTTTTCATCCTTTCTCACTTTTCATTCCACACCTAATCTTCCCTTTATTCACAAATTCTTATTTTTTTCTTCCTTTTTCTTCTTTCTTACTCTTTTTTCTTTTTTAAAAATCAAGGAAGGTTCCACTACTAGTTTTTTTATTATTACCTTTTACCTTTTAAGCAACTTCCACATCACAACTTTTCCAACCTTCACCCCAAACTTAGGATTTTAGCTTATGTTTACACTTTCAGAGTATTTAGGGAGATAGGATGCTAAAAGATAGATCAATAAAGAACGAAAGGTTAAAGCTTGTAATATGATTGCCAAAGTAAAAGTTTAAAGGCTCAAAAAGGGTTGAATAGGAAAAATATGCAAGGGTAGGAAATTTAAGGCACAATAACGGTCCAAGAAAGGCCTAACATTATTTTTCAAACCAAGTTAGTCAAGGATTTCGCTTTGAAGCACATTCTGGGCAAGTTCTACACTACAAATAATGTAAGAGAACTCACAACAAGTCTCACCACACATGGCACATGCAAACTCGAATGACACATAAATCCAAAATCCAATTAAAATCAATGAACCCAAAGAAAATCACATATAGCCTAAAAGACTATTTAATGAATCAAAGAGCCAAAATTAGAACCTAAGAGTCACAACAAGGATTATCACTTCAATCATTTTTCATTTTAAAGATCAAGACTTCATATGCCAAAGTTTAAATCATGTTGGTACCAAACAAGCCACATGTTGGTTTATGGACAAAAAGATCACACCTAATAGCCAATTTATTCACTACTAGATACTAAACTAACTAAAAACAATTACCTAAAAAGAGAAAAACTAGACAAGACTAATCCCTTAAGAAAGTTGTCACGCCATCCATCATAGGAAAAAGTCACCCGGTTCGACATAAATTATTTCCTTGAAAACAAACCGCGACATAAATAAAAACCAAGGAGTTTAATTAATACTACTACAAGTAAATAAAGTAACAAAATAAGAAAATAAAAACTAATGCTAACATGCTAGAAATAAATTACAAAATATCTCTAATACACTATAAATGTTAACCAATCTACACAAGTTTGCAAAAAATAATTATCATGCTCCACATACATCATCACATATAAATGAGCCACCCTCAACCTAAAGTTTTGCACTATCCTCAATGCAACTAAACAAAAAACAAGATAAAATAAAAGAGGTGCTCCCTGAAACTGCATCACTCGGAGCTGGAGTGTAACGACCCGACCGGTCGTTTCGAGAGTTATAGCCCTGTTTTCCCCATTTCTGTTTCCTTTTGTGCTTTTTAGCTATGTTATAATATACGGGGTTAGTTGGTTCGGGTACCGAGTAGTTTCAGAGTGGATTGAGATATTTAATCTCTAAAGTAAAAGCTTAAGTTGGAAAAGTCAACCGGATGTTGACTTATATATAAACGATCTCAGATTTGAATTTTGATGGTTCTATTAGCGTTTTTAGGTGATTTTGGACTTAGGAGTGCGTCCGGAATATGATTTGGAGGTCCGTAGAAGAATTAGGCTTGAATTGGTGAAAGTTGGAAATTTGGCGATTTCGGTCGGCAATGGAAATTTTGATATCGGGGTCGGAATGGAGTTCCAGAAATTGGAGTAGGTTCTTGGTATCATTTTTGATGTATGTGTATAATTTAAGGTCATTCGGACATGGTTTAGTTGGTTTCGACATCGGTTGTCGAATTTGGAAGTTTAGAAGTTCTTATGCTTGAATCCGTGCATAATCCGTGTTTTTGATGTTGTTCGACATGATTTGAAGGCTCGTCTAAGTTTGTATGATGTTATGGGATGTGTTGGTATGTTTAGTTGAGGTCCCGAGGGTCTCAGGTGAGTTTCGGGTGGTTGACGGACCGATTATGGCGTTTGAGAGATAGCTTATCTGCTGGGTTTTTTGTTGTTACTAGTTTCCTCTTACGCGTTCACGAGAGGGGGCTCGCGTTCGCGAAGAGTGTTTCTGAGATGGTGAAATTTTGTTCTATGCATTCGTGAAGGTAAGGATGCGAACGGGAAGGGTAGGGAAATGTGAAATTTTGTGAAATTTTGTTCTATCCATTCGCGAAGGTTTGAGCTGATAAGGCATCGCGATCACGAGTGGTAGATCGCGTTCACGTAGAAGGGATTTCTGGGCAGAGGCAACTATGCTTCGCGAACGCGAGGGTACTTCCGCATTCGCGAAGAAGGTAATCTGGGCAGCAGTGTTAAATTTCAAAATTGAGGGTTTGAACCCATTTTTCATATTTTGAGCTAGAGACCACGGATTTAGGCGATGTTTGAAGGGATTTTCAGGGAGTTGATTGGGGTAAGTATTTCTCACTTGATTTTAGTTAAATTCCATGATTATATCTTGATTTTTATCATCTAAATTGTGATTTGGGGTGAAAATTTGGGGAAAAGGTGGACGAGTTCTTGAGATGGAATTTTGAGGTTTTGAAGGGGATTGTTTTTGTCGGATTTTGGTAAATTTGGTATGACTAGACTCGTGAGTGAATGGGCTTTCGGGTTTTGTAACTTTTGTCGAATTTCGAGACGTGGGCCGGGGGCCGAGTTTGGGCCGATTTCGGATTTTGGCTATAATTTGGTATTTTTATTATGGAAGTGGTTCCTTTAGCCTATATTTATGGTATTGTGCTAATTGTGAATAGATTCGGAGCATTTGGAGGCCGATTCGAGAGGCAAGGGCATTGCGGAGTAGAGATTTGCTCGGATTGAGGTAAGTAACAATTATAAATCTGGTCCTCAGGGTATGAAAACCCGGAATTGTGTATCATTTTACTATTTGGAGGTGGCACACATGCTAGGTGACGGGCGTGTGGGCGTGCACCGTTGGAGATTGTGACTTGGTCCGTCCCGTATCAATTGTAAAGTTGAATATGTTGTTGAAACTATATGATTCGTATGTGTTTTAGAAAGCATTTCTGTAAATCAGGCTGGATGCCATGTTTAGACCTTATGCCAGTGTTGTTTGGACACTTAGAGGTCTTTTCTTGCTATCCTCTCATTGTCTCTGATTGAAAATCTATACTCAGTTATGTTTATACATATTTACAGCATAACTCAGTCTCTATTACTCTATTTTGATGCATCATATAAATGTTGTTTGGGCTGAATACTTTGTTTTATGAGAGCCCGAGAGGCTGGAGAGGTTTGTGACTGAGTGAGGTCGAGGGCCTGATTTGTGAGGATATTTATGGGATCGGGCTGCACGCCGCAGCATATTTGATATAGGCCGAGGGCCTTATTGATTTATGCCATGATTGGCTTGATATATAGTGCTTGGGCTGAAGGAGCCCCTCCGAAGTCTATACACACACCCAGTGAGCGCAGGTACCTACTGAGTGCGAGTGCCGAGTGCTGAGTGACTGGGAGGCATGCGTGACGGTGAGGTCTGCCCGAGGGGCTATATACGAATGATTATGAGGTTGCCCGAGGGGCTATATATGAGTGATGTTGCCCGAGGGGCTGACTATGGCTTTTGTTTGGAAACTCTTGAAAGATTTCTTTAAATAATTTTACTGAAACTGGATTTAAAAGAGCTGATTTGATTCAAACTCTGGTTTTAAAAGCATGCTGTATTTTACTGAATTATTTTTGTGATATGAACTTTACTTACATTATTACTCGTCACTACTTCTCAGTCTTTATTTACTGTTATTACTTACGGAGTTGGCGTACTCACATTACTCTCTGCACCTTGTGTGCAGATCCAGGCGTATCTGGACATGGTAGCGGCTGTTGACTATTCTGGTTGCAAATTTTCTCGGGGATAGCTAGGTAGTTGTCTGGCGATCGCAGCCCTGCTCTTCTCCCTCTTATCTTCCTTTATATGTATTTAGCTATTTTCCAAACTATGTTAGTCTCAATATTGTCAGACAAATTGTAGTAGATGCTCATGACTAGTGACACCCCGATGTCGGGCTTTTCTTTTCCGCACTTTTGTTTATATTTGAACTTCTTTACGAAGGTTTTTATGTTAAATAGCCTAGAGATTATCTTTGAAATAAAAATATTGGTTTGTTTTGGAAATGAGTCGGCTTGCCTAGTTCCACGATAGGTGCCATCACGACAGTTTTAGTTTTGGTCGTGACAAGTTGGTATCAGAGCCTAAGTTACATAGGTCTCATGAGTCATGAGCGGATTTAGTAGAGTCTTGCGGATCCGTACAGAGACGTATATACTTATCTTCGAGAGGATGCAGAACCCTTAGGAAACTCCACATTCTTGAATTCTTATCATGTGAATCGGTTGATTCTAGTAACTAAACATCTGTTGTTTCATTCTCTCACAGATGGTGAGGACTCATACTACCGGTCAGGAGGGCCAACCACCAGTACCACCATCCAGGGCCGCGAGAGGCCGAGGCCGCAGTAGATGCCGTATTAGGGGCAGAGGTTCAGCCCGCACCGCAGCTGGGGCAGTACCTGCAGATCCACCAGTTGCCCTAGATCAAGACCAGATTCCAGTTGTTGATGCACCAGCTCAGGCACCACCTATGCCTATTGTGATTCCACGCCTTCAGTAAGCCCTAGCTCAGATTCTGACAGCGTGTACCGGCCTTGCTCAGGCGGTCTCTATCTCGACGGTCGCAGCCACTACTCAGGCTGGGGGAGGCACTCAGACTCCCGCCGCTCTCACACCCGAGCACGTTGTTCAAGGACTCCAAGCACTAGGAGCACCACCATCCCAGCCGGTTACAGCTGCTCAGGACTATGTTGTTCCTGCTATGCCTGAGGATGATCAGCATAGGTTGGAGAGGTTTGGGAGACTCCAGCCTCCACCTTTTAGTGGCATAGAGAAAGAGGATGCCCCGGATTTCTTGGACAGGTATCAAAGGATACTCCATACAGTTGGTATTCTGGAGACTTGTGAGGTCTCGTTCACTATTTTGTAGTTTTCTGGGGGCTGCACTCGGATGGTGGGAGACTTACGAGAGGCGTAGGCCTGTTGGTGCAACACCCCTTACTTGGCAGCAGTTCTCCGTGGTTTTTGTTTGGAGAAGTTCGTGCCTCAGTCCTGCAGAGAGGAGCTGCACAAACAGTTTGAGTAGCTTTGCCATGGTGATATGTCTGTGACACAGTATGAGATGCAGTTCTCTGAGTTGGCCCGTCATGCGATCTGATTGGTTCCCACAAATCGAGAGAGGATCAAGAGGTTTATAGATGGCCTCGATTTTCAGCTTCGGTTGCTTATGACTAGAGAGAGAGTGCCTGGTGCTACTTTTGATGAGGTTGTCGACATTGCTCGACAGATTGAGATGGTTCGCGGTCAGGAGAGAGTTGAGAGGGAGGCCAAGAGGCCTCGTGGTCAGGGTGGATTCAGTGGTGCTCCTCATGGGGGTCAGTTCCAGCACAGCAGAGGTTGTCCATTCAGGCATGCTCATTCAGCTCGCCTAGTTCACCGTGGTGCATCATCGGGCCATATTTCTCACAATTCTCATCAGTTCTACTCATCACTCAGTGCCTTCCCAGCCCTGAGTTCGTCCCGTGCTCCGTCAGTTCAGGGATCCTCCATGCTAGGTTCTTCTACCAATTATCCTGGTGCTAGGGGTTCCCTTTAGTCCCTGCCACCATCACCAGGGAGTTGTTTTGATTGTGGGAAGTTTGGGCATATGTGGAGGTAGTGTCCTCGTCGTCATGGATGTCTATCTCAGCAGAGGATTCAGCCTTCGACTTCAACACCAGTTACTTCACCACCCGCCCAGTCAGCTCGGGGTGGAGGTTAGTCAGTTAGGGGTCACCCTAAAGGAGGAGGCAGATCAGGGGGTGGCCAGGCCCGTTTCTATGCCCTCCCTGCTAGAACAGATGCTATTGCTTCAGATTCTGTGATTATAGGTATTATCTCAGTTTGTCACAGAGATGCCTCTGTATTATTTGACCCTAGTTCCACGTATTCATATGTTTCCTCGTATTTCGCTCATTTTCTGGATATGCCCCGTGAGTCTTTAGTTTCATCTGTTCATGTATCTACTTATGTGAGCGATACTATTGTTGTGGACCGCGTATATTGGTCATGTGTGGTGACTATTGCGAGTCTGGAGACCCGAGTAGACCTTTTGCTACTCGGTATGGTTGACTTTGATGTGATATTGGGTATGGATTGGTTATCTCCATGTAATGTTGTTCTATATTGTCACGCTTAGACTTTGACTAGCTTCAGGGAGCGAGGGTGATCTCCAAGATTGATTTGAGGTCCGGGTATCACTAGCTGAAGATTTGGGATTCGGATATTCTTAAGATAGCTTTTAGGACCCGTTATGGCCATTATAAGTTCTTGGTGATGTCTTTTGGGCTGACCAATGCCCCAGCAGCGTTCATGCATTTGATGAACAATGTATTCCAGCCCTATTTGGACTCATTCATTATTGTATTCATTGATGGCATCCTGGTGTACTCTCGTAGCCAGGAGGAGCATGCTCAGTATCTGAGGATTGTATTACATAGATGGAGGGAGGAGAAGCTTTATGCAAAGTTCTCCAAGTGTGAGTTTTGGCTCGATTCAGTAGCATTCATGGGCCACGTGGTGCCCAGTGAGGGTATTTAGGTGGATCTGAAAAAGATAGAGGCGGTGCAGAGTTGGCCTAGACCGTCCTCAGCCACTGATATTAGGAGCTTCCTTGGTTTGGCAGGCTATTATTGTCGCTTTGTGGAGGAATTTTCATCTATTGCATCGCCCTTGACCAAATTGACCCAAAAGGGTGCTCCATTCAGGTGGTCGGATGAGTGTGAGGAGAGTTTTCAGAAGGTCAAGACTGCCTTGACCACAGCTCCAGTATTAGTTCTTCCATCAGCTTCAGGTTCTTACACTGTGTATTGTGATGCCTCGAGGATAGGCATTAGATGTGTTCTGATGCAGGAGGGTAGGGTGATTGCCTATGCTCCGCGCTAGTTGAAGACCCATGAGAAGAACTATCATGTCCATGATCTTGAGTTAGCAGCCATTGTTCACGCCTTGAAGATTTGGCGTCATTATTTGTATTAGGTTCATTGCGAGATCTATACTGATCACCAGAGTCTGCAGCATCTGTTTAAGCAGAAGGATCTTAATTTGCGTTAGCGAAGATGGTTGGAGCTTCTTAAGGACTATGATATCACTATTTTTTACCATCCGGGGAAGGCCAATGTGGTGGCCGATGCTTTGAGTCACCGGGCGGAGAGTTTGGGGAATTTAGCGTATCTTCCGGCAGCAGAGAGACCTTTGGCATTGGATGTTTAGGCCTTAGCGGGCCAGCTTGTGAGTTTGGATATTTCAGAGCCGATTCGGGTGTTGGTTTGCATGGTCTCCAGGTCTTCTCTTTATGACCATATCAAGGAGCGTCAGTATGATGACACCCACTTGCTCGTTCTTCAGGACAGGGTTTAGAGAGGTGATGCTAGGGATGTGACCATTGGTGATGATGGTGTGTTGAGGATACAAGGACGGATATATGTGCCTAATGTAGATGGGATTCGGGAGTTGATTCTTGAGGAGGCCCACAGCTCGCGGTATTCCATCCATCCGGGTGCCGCGAAGATGTACCAGGATTTGAGGCAGCACTATTGGTGGAGGCGGATGAAGAAGGATATAGTTGGGTTTGTGGATCGGCGTCTCAACTGTCAGCAGGTTAAGTATGAACATCAGAGACTGGGTGGCTTGCCTCAGAGGCTAGAGATCCCAGAGTGGAAGTGGGAGCGAATCACCATGGACTTCGTAATTGGGCTCCCACGGACTTCGAGGAAGTTCGATGCTATTTGGGTGATTGTGGATCGGCTTACCAAGTCCGCGCACTTCATTCCAGTTGGAACTACTTACACTTCAGAGCGGTTGGCTGAGATTTACATCCGAGAGATTGTTCGCTTGCATGGTGTCCGAGTTTCCATCATTTCAGATAGGGGCACTCAGTTTACACCGCAGTTTTGGAGGGTCGTGCAGTGAGAGTTGGGTACTTAGGTTGAGTTGAGCACAGCTTTTCACCCTCAGACGGACGGGCAATCCGAGCGCACTATACAGATATTGGAGGACATGTTGCGTGCTTGTGTCATTGACTTTGGGGGTTCATGGGACCAGTTTCTGCCACTCGCGGAGTTTGCATATGACAACAGTTATCAGTCGAGTATTTAGATGGCTCCGTACGAGGCTTTATATGGGAGGCGGTGTAGATCTCCAGTAGGATGGTTTGAGTCGGGAGAGGCTAGGCTCTTGGGTATAGACTTGGTTCAGGATGCATTAGATAAGGTGAAATTGATTAAGTAGCGGCTTTGCACGGTGCAGTCTAGGCAGAAGAGCTACGCAGACAGAAAGGTCCGTGATGTGTCTTTTATGATTGGGGAGAAGTTTTTGCTGAAGGTATTACCCATGAAGGGTATTATGAGGTTTGGAAAGAGGGTCAAGTTGAGTCCCCGATTTATTGGGCCTTTTGAGGTGCTTCAGAGGATAGGGGAGGTGGCTTATAAGCATGCCTTGCCACCCAGCTTGTCGAGTGTACATCCAGTATTTCATGTTTCCATGCTCCAGAAGTATGTTGGCGATCCGTCCCATGTTTTGGACTTCAGAACGGTTCAGTTGGAGGGTGATATGACTTATGATGTGGAGCCGGTGGCCAATTTGGATCGGCAGGTTCGGAAGTTGAGGTCAAAGGACATAGCTTGGGTGAAGGTGCAGTGGAGAGGTTAGCCTGTGGAGGAGGCCACCTGGGAGAACGCGCGGGAGATGAGGAGCAGATATCCACGCCTATTCGAGACTCCAGGTATGCTTCTAGACTCGTTCGAGGACGAACAACTGTTTAAGAGGGGGAGGATGTAACGACCCCGCCGGTCGTTTCGAGAATTATAACCCCGTTTCCCCCATTTCTGCTTCCTTTTATGCTTTTCATCTATATTATGATATACCGGGTTATTTGGTTCGGGTCCGGAGTGGTTTCGCAGTGGATTGAGACACTTAGTCTCTAAAGTAGAAGCTTAAGTTGGAAAAGTCAACCAGATGTTGACTTATATGTAAATGATCTGGGATTTGAATTCTGATGGTTCCATTAGCTTTTTTAGGTGATTTGGACTTAGGAGTGTGTCCGGAATAAGATCTGGTGTTCCGTAGTAGAATTAGGCTTGAATTGGTGAAAGTTGAAAATTTTGCAATTTCGGTCGGCAGTGGAAAATTTGCTATCAAGGTCGGAATGGAGTTCCAGAAGTTGGAGTAGGTTTGTGGTGTCATTTGTGACGTGTATGTAAACGTTGAGGTCATTCGAAAATGGTTTTGTTGGTTTCGGCATCGGTTGTCGAATTTGGAAGTTTAGAAATTCTTAGGCTTGAATCCGTGCATAATCCATGTTTTTGATATTGCTCGACGTGATTTGAAGGCTCGACTAAGTTCGTATGATGTTATGGGACGTGTTTGTATATTTGGTTGAGGTCCCGAGGGTCTCGGGTGAGTTTCGAGTGGTTGACGGACCGATTATGGCCTTTGAGCGATAGCTGATCTACTAGCTTTTTTGTTGTTGCTGGTTTCCTCTCACGCATTCGCGAGAGGGGGCTCGCGTTCGCGAAGAGTGTTTCTGAGATGGTGAAAGTTTGTTCTACGTGTTCGCGAAGGAGAGGACGCGAACGCGAAGGGTAGGGCAGTGTGTGCATCGCGAACGCGGGAGTGGTGTCGCGTTTACGAAGAGGAGTAAGGCTGTTGGGGACCCCAGGTCCTTGGTCTACGCGTTCGCGAGGTGAGGGTCGCGTTCGTGAAGGTTTTAGCTGGTAAGACATCGCGGTCGCGAGTGGTAGATCGCGTTCGTGTAGAAGGGATTTATGGGCAGAGGCAGTTGTGCTTCGCGAACGCAAGGGTACTTCCACGTTCGCGAAGAAGGAAATCTAGGCAGCACTGTTAAATTTCAAAATCGAGGGTTTGGACCCATTTTTCATATTTTGAGCTAGAGACCACGGATTTAGGCGATGTTTGAAGGGATTTTCAGGGAGTTGATTGGGGTAAGTGTTTCTTACTTGCTTTTGGTTAAATTCCATGATTATCTCTTGATTTTTATCATCTAAATTGTGATTTGGGATGGAAAATTGGGGAAAAAGTTGAAGAGTTCTTGAGACGGAATTTTAAGGTTTTGAAGGGGATTTTGTTGTCAGATTTTGGTAACTTTTGTATGACTATACTCGTGAGTGAATGGGATTTCAGGTTTTGTGACTTTTGCAGATTTCGATACGTGGACCCGGGGGCCGAGTTTGGGTCGATTTCAGATTTTGGCTATAATTTGGTATTTTTCTTATGGAAGTGGTTCCTTTAGCCTACGTTGATGGTATTGTGCTGATTGTGAATAGATTCAGAGCATTTTGGAGGTCGATTCGTGAGGCAAGGGCATTGCGGAGTAGAGATTTGCTCGGATTGAGGTAAGTAACGATTGTAAATCTGGTCCTGAGGGTATGAAACCCCAGAATTTTGTATCATTTTACTATTAGGAGGTGGCGCACATGCTAGGTGACGGGCGTGTGGGCGTGCACCGTTGGGGATTGTTACTTGGTCCGTGCCATATCAACTGTAAAGTTGAATATTTTGTTGAAACTATATGATTCGTATGTGTTTTAGAAAGCATTTCTGTAAATCAGGCTGGATGCCATGTTTAGGCCTTATGCCAGTGTTGTTTGGACCCTTAGAGGTCTTTTCTTGCTATCCTCTAATTGTCTCTGATTGAAAATCTATACTCATTTATGTTTATACATATTTACAGCATAACTCAGTCTCTATTACTCTATTTTGATGCATCATATAAATGTTGTTTGGGCTGAATACTTTGTTTTCTGAGAGCCCGAGAGGCTGGAGAGGTTTATGAATGAGTGAGGTCGAGGGCCTGATTTGTGAGGATATTTATAGGATCGGGCTGCATGCCACATCATGTTTGATATAGGCCGAGGGCCTCATTGATTTATGCCATGATTGGCTTGATATATAGCGCTTGGGCTGAAGGATCCCCTCCGAAGTCTGTACACACCCCCAATGAGCGCAGGTACCTACTGAGTGTGAGTGCCGAGTGCCGAGTGACTGGGAGGCATAAGTGATGGTGAGGTCTGCCCCGAGGGTCTATATACGAGTGATTATGAGATTGCCCGAGGGCTGTATATGAGTGATGTTGCCCAAGGGGTTGATTATGATTTCATTATTTTTGCTCACCTTGCATTGAGCCTTTGTTTGAAAACTGTTGAAATATGTCTTTAAATGATTTTACTGGAACTGGATTTGAAAGAGCTGATTTGATTTAAACTCTGGTTTTAAAAGCATGTTGTATTTTACTGAATTTCTTTGGGATGTGAACTTTACTTGCATTATTGCTCGTCACTACTTCTCAGTCTTTATTTACTGTTGTTACTTACTTAGTTGGCATACTCACGTTACTCCCTGCACCTTGTGTGCAGATCCAGGCGTATCTGGACACGGTAGCGGCTATTGACTATTCCAGTTGCAGATTTTCTAGGGGATAGCTAGGTAGCTGCCTGGCGATCGCAGCCCTGCTCTTCTCAATCTTATTTTCCTTTAGATGTATTTAGCTATTTTCCAGACTATGTTAGTCTCGATATTGTCCGAAAAATTATAGTAGATGCTCATGACTAGTGACACCCCGATGTCGGGCTTTTCTTTTCCGCACTTGTGTTTTGATTTGAACTTCTTTACTAAGGTTTTTATGTTAAATAGCCTTGAGATTATATTTGAAATGAAAATATCGGTTTGTTTTGGAAATGAGTCGGCTTGCCTAGTTCCACGATAGGCGTCATCACGACAGGGTTAGTTTGGGTCGTGACATGGAGGTTGGTGGGAAATTTGAGCTCCAAATTCTCCTCATCATCGTCCTCTGATTCATGTGAGCCACAAAATGGACTCAGGTTGTGCATCATTTTGCACAGGAATTTGCTTTTCTTTTCCTCATGCTCTTTAAACTTCAGTTGTTGCCTCTTAATCTTTGCTTGTCTTCGGCTCATATCTTCCAACCTATTTTTGATTACTTTTTGTTCATGCACTACATCATCCAGAGATGGCTTCTTACCAGTCCCAGTAGAAGTGCCCTCCCCAGATGGACTAGACGGAAGGCCCAGCTACAAGTCAGCGAATGTGTGCATCGATGCCATAGATTTGACTGGAGAGGTGGCGCATAGTGGGAGGTCTATAAGGAAGTGGAGAAATGGGGTCATGTAGCCCTACTGCTGCTGTGCAAGAACCACTGGGCCCAACGGCAGTCTCAGTAAACTACCCAAAAAAAGAAGATGATACATCAGTCCTCCTCTTCTTCTCCCCGCCAGTTTGCCCCTTTCTGAGCAATGGATAAATTGCCTTGTCTGGGTCCTGTAGCACCCAGCATCATAGCACAACTGAGTGATCAATGAGGGAAAGAACAGACTCTTAGACCTACCTTTACATGCTTCCTCAATTTCACTCACCATGTGCTAGCCCACGTTCACTGGCAAGTCATCCATAATAGAAGAAATCATCAATGCCTTCTCAGGCGTCACCTCAGACTTATGTTTAGACCGCAGGATTCTGGCACCAATAATGGATAGCCAAGTTTTGGCTTCAGCTGTGAATTCAGAAGAATCAACCCTTTTGTGCAATCTTTCCCAAGTCGGGGCCACCCTGCCATGAAGTTTCTCCACCAACCACTTGCTTCCTCTCTCCCATTCTCTGGCTCTATATACCTCATTGTCAGCATTGGGAAGATCATAGTATGCATTTAGTACCTCCAGATCAAAGTTGACCTGCTTGCCCATAACAAAAGTAACTACTTCCCCTTGGAAGTTGGTCTTCAGGGCATTAGCATAAAATTCTCGTACTACTGTATAGTTGTCTTTGATTGGTTCAAGAGCGAAGCAAATCCATCCACTGCCAGTCAATCTTCAGAAAAACTCCGGCATCTTAGCCTCAAGTTTGTCCAAATAGATTCCCCTTTCTTTGATGATGCTCTTTGACATGAGTTTGTCATAGTTTCTTTCACATTCAGCAGTTGTGAATCTAGCCCGATCAAAATATTTTTCTTCCACGGCTTGGGGAGTAGGCTCTTGTACACTTTTATCATTTTTTGAGGCCATTTTATGCTCAAAGTACCTAAAAAAGTAGACCACATGTTAAATGCTTAGAAGTGTATTTAATACATTGTATTATGATGTATTTAGGCCAAAGAAAATGACCAAAAAGCATCAGCATTCAAATCTGCAATGCTATTCTTTTGCTTCCTGGAGGTTAAAGCAATGCGATCGCGGAAAGATTCACGCGATTGCAAAGAGCATTTTTGTTTTCCTCGACTTGAAAGCATTGCGGTCGCGGAATAGTCAGCGCGATCGCGAAGGGAAATTTAGTTCTGCAGCAAAATTAGACCTACGCGATCACGGAATGGCACATCGCGATCGTGAGAGTCTTCTTCCTCGCCCAGTAACAGTTCGTTCAGGCATATTCACAAACACATGAAGGGCATTAGATTTTCATAGCAATTTCAGATAATCAAAGCATGGATCTAACCCAAATATTTCAAGAGTTAAAGCTCAATCACTCAACCAACTTCACCCTGTAAGAAAACATGTAAAGCACACAAGATTTCTACTTTAAAAATTTAACTAAAGCCCTAAAACCTTGAAAACATGGATGCCTTTCAACTATGTCACAACAAGAATTGGAAAAAGTGAGAGTTAAGGGAGAAATCCAGATACCTTGAGGATGACAAATGAGTAATGAAATTAGATTGAAGCAAGAAAAGGATTGGAGATGATTTTGAGGTTAGGGGAGTAGGAGGGTCCGTTCTTGTGTTTGTTCAAATGTGGGCTTCCCCTTTTTTCTTTTCAATTTCCAGTGTTTCTAATCGTTGGGAACTTACCTGAGCTACGGGATCGCATTCTTTCATCGGCGTTCGTAGAGAACAAAATCTTCCCAAATCTTCACGACCGCATTTGGTTATTTGCGATCGCGTAGAGGTAGGAAACACTTTGTTCTACGCAAATGCAGAAGTTCCTATGTGATCGCGAAGCTCTACAGTTTTCTGCAGTTTTGTTCAGTTACTGGTTTGGGCTGTCCGGACCATGTAACCTGCTCAAAACAACTCCAAAAATTTGAAACTTGTAGATTAGTCAAAACAATATGCTAAACTATTCTAAAAAGGAAAAATTCAAAAACGACTAAAATTTTTGAAAATGATGGGTTGCTTCCCACCAAGCGTCGCATTTAAAATCGTGGTACGACATGAGTCAACTTTTCCACGTTTCTCTCCATTGGAGGATATGAACTGGGAACCTAACTTGGAATCAAGTTTGTGACCATGCGCGACAGGGGGTGGTAAGTAGATGATCAAGTCATATGTCATTTGCTTCATTTTGCATTTTTTGGCTTTCATGTGAGGAATGTCATTTTGCCTTCTTGTACCTTTAGATTGTAAGATGTATGGCCCTTGCCTTTTCTGTTCGAAATCCCTCATTGACTCGTGTAGTTCAATGATCATATCACCACACAATCCAATGTTGAGAAATGCTTGGAATGTAACATCAAGCCTCCAAATTGTAATTCTTTCCGGATTTTGACATCCTTTTGGTCCCCCAAATTAGAATAAAATTCAACCATCTTTTCAACTACACTGGTTGACTCTAATTTCATATTTTTCTTGGCATCACCAACAAGCATGTAGTCGGTTGGCAGATGTTCAATTCTTGATTCCTCAAAATAAAGCTCACTTTCTTCCTCGAAGTTGGAGTCTTCTTCACCTCTTTCCACACTCTCAAGCTGGTGGGCATAGTGAGCCTCAACCAATATTTTCATTTGATCTTCCAAAGTACGGATATTCTCATTATTTTGAGTCAAAACTTGTTTCAAGTCCTCGGTGCCAAATTGTGCTTCTCCTCATTTTCAAGAATGACCTCCAACATAAGCATCATCCTCTCATTTTGAGCATTTGAGAGTTCTTCTTGATTTGGATCAAGTGCCAAAGAAGGATTTTCGGCTTCAACCTCTAAGAAAGGTTCTTGGCTATCATTCACTTCCGAGGCTTTTTGGACCTCTAAAGCTTCAAGCATTTCTCCCATTTGTTAGTTCAACCTTTCAAGCGCCAAATCATTTTGGAGACTATTTTTCAAAAGCTCCTCCAAGGCATTTTGCTCTTTGTTTTCTCCCTCAAGTAGACATTCAATCATGAGCTTACACTCTCTATTTTGACCAAGCTCAATTTCTTCCACTTCCATATCCCTAAACTTGTCATCATAAAAAGCAGAATCATCATAGCAGGAGATCGGGGAAGGGAAGGACAAATAAGCAAAATTATCCTGATGGCCATTTTGACCATCACACTTATCACAAATACTCCACTCGTGGATTTGAGATTGTACGCACAATCCGCCCCAGGATAATTTAAACAATTTTTCCAAGAGTGTGGTCCTCTACAATAAGGACAAGGGTCATCAAAGTATGAACAACTACCATCCGATCAATTTTCATTATGCGGTGCCATTGTTCAAAACTAAGAAAATAAACAAGAAACAATTAACAAAACAACAAGAGAATTAAACAAATATAGAAAAAACAATTACACAAATATTCACAAGTTTGGACCAAAGACCGTACGCTTACTTCTCAAACAACCTAAATACACCAAATTGTTCTCCGGCAAGGGCGCCAATTTTGATGATGTCCAAATCCACTACTAAAAACTAAATGGACACGGTCGCATACAATAAAATATACTCAACTATGAGTCAGGGTCGAATCCTACAGAGAATAGTATGTAGGCGATTAGGCGTGTAAGAGAATCATCATTTATTATGCTAAGCCAAATACTTAGAATGGTTTTGAGAAAATATTTATAACTAATTGCGAAAATGAAAACTAACCTAAAAAGCAAGTAAAATTATCAATGGCTAAAAGCATAGATGCAGTGGGAATTACACTCAAGTAACGATCCAATGTATTTCACGGTTTTACAAATATGAGCGAGTTTATGTTAATTAGACTCGGGTAATAGTACTTTATTAGCTTCTTCCAAAGACTAAAAAGACTTCCTAATTTAATTATCCCTAAAATAATTAAGAGATTAAGCACACCCGAATATGGCTACAAGTAGTTCAATCCTATCCCTACGTAGAATCTATAAAGTGAGGGTTAACGCCTCAAGTTCTTGTTAATTAATCTTTCCCGGCCCCAAATTATATTGAAGTCCAAATTCACTACTAAAAAGTAAATGGACACGGTCGCATGAAATATAATATACCCAACTATGAGTCGGGATCGAATCCCACAGAGAACAATATATAGGCGATTAGGCGTGTAAGAGAATTATCACTTATTATGCTAAGCCAAACACTTAGAAGAGTTTTGAGAAAATATTTATATCTAAATGCAAAAATATAAACTAACCTAGAAATAAAGTAAAATGATAAATTGCTACAAGCGTGGATGCAATGGGATTTACACTCAAGTAACGATCCAATATATTTCACGACTTTACAAATATGAGTGAGTTTAGTCTCGGGTAATAATTCTTGTTAGCTTCTTCTAAAGACGAACAAGACTTCCTAATTGAATTATCCCTAAAACAATTAAGAGATTAAGCACATACGACTATGGCTACAAGTAGTTTAATCTTATCCCTCAGTAGAATCTATAAAGTGAGGGTTAACGCCTCAAGTTCTTGTTAATTAATCTTTTCCAACCCCAAATGATCTTTCCCAAAATTAATTTGAAGTTAATGGGCGAGTCCTAGGGTTAGCTAATCCCTTTGGAAACATTAAAAAACAAGAATAATTAAAGAAACAATAACTCACTTTAATATAAATAAAAATCGTTCAATACATAAGCACAACAAGATATTTAATCCACACTTTAAATATGAATATTTCCATAAACAAGATTCAAGTGTTGGAAAAAATAATACACATTTAGATATACAATACAAAGCAAGAAAATGAAGAAATAAGCATAAATGAGAAAGAAATTCTTAACCAAAAGCTTCAAATCTTCAAGACCCAAGTGTGTGTGCAAGAACCCTAGCTCCAAAACTTGTGTTCTCTTGTCAAGATATGCTAAAGATGTCCAGAGATTGGCCAAAGATTGTTTTATAAATGAGCTAGGTCGTGTATTAAATGGCTTGGGGATCAAAACGTGAAATTCCATTTATGCCTAGAATCGGCCTAGAAAATGTGTTATGTGATCGCATAGAGAAAATTGTGATCGCGGTGAACAACTTCTGCAAAGCTACGCGATCGCCTAGATACAGATGCGTTCGCGTAGAACGTTTGACCAGTGCTGACCAACTTTACTTCTTCGTGATCGCATGACTTCAACTGTGTTCGCATAGCTTCTTTCTGCTGGACTTCTGTGATCGCATGTAACTCTCCGCAATCGCACAGAGCATTAACTGGCAGAAGTCCATTTTTCCCAATTTAACACATTCTGACTTGTTTTCTTCCGTATCTCTTCCAAATCATATGATACCTAAAATATACCAATAAACCTCAATTAACGCCTTAGTTTCTCACCAAAATCCTACAAAAGTCTAAGTATCAAGAAGACTTAAGTTGGTAAAATACAACTTATGATAAATGACGACAAGACAATAAACTAATGAAAACAACTCAATCCTCGAAAACCAGTAAAACCAGAAGTACCAATCCTCATAGTCATGTACGAAGAACCGAAGCCAACACAATACAATAAGGAATACAAAACACATTAATTGTTGTGGCGCGCAACCCGAGCCTACCGTATAACACTAACTACCCTTATTACACCATGTAAATATCAATAATAATAAGTAAATATATGTTTCGGCGCGCAACCCGATCCCACCATATAATCAGAGTCAATATCACAATTCACCCTTATTTCACCATATCAATCCACCCTTATTTTATTTGTTGCGGCGTGCAACTCAATCCCACCGTACAAATATCAATATCACAATATAAATATCCTCTCTTATTTTACCTGTTGCGGCATGCAACACGGTCAACAAGCAATTCAGATTAACATCAACAATCTAATACTCAATTTACAAGAATTTCTAAAATCATAGAGTATGAGTATACGACAATGAAGGAATCACATAAAAACCAAGGAACCCAACAAACATTATAAAAGAAACGGGACAAGTGGAGCACGTGACAACTAAGGTATGCAATTACAACAAGTAAGACAAGTAGCAGATAAGTACAAAGTCATGGAAGGAACTCAACAATTAAGAGTCACAAGACAATAAGGAAGGCAATAACTTCAACTAAAACATATAAGTGCACAATATCAAGAATAAAGTACCATGAATGCTAACAACGTCAAATAAAGTATGTAAGAGTAAACATGTGCCAACAATTTTCAAGTAAATATATAAAATATGCCTAAGAGTTCAATCCGATAGAAGTTTCACATATAAGCGCAAGGGGTAATCCCCCACACAAGGTTAGGCAAGATATTTACCTTAACAAAGTTTGGCCGATACTCCAAAATGGCCTTATCGCGTGAAACGACCTCCATACGGCTCAAATCTAGCCAAAGTAATTTCATAAAATAATTAAATCTCATAGGGAACAAATTTCGGATAATAAAATGTTGACGTTTAATTTTACACTAAAAAGTCAACCCGAAAGTCAACCCCAAGCCCGCACCTCAAAACCTGACAAAAGTTCATGAAATCCGAACACCCATTCAGATAAGAGTCCAACCACACCAAAATTATCAAATTCCGATAACGAATCACTCTCCAAATCCTCATTTTTTGTTTTTGAAAGTTTTTACAAAAATCACATTTTCTTCCAATTAATTCACTATTTAATGATTGAAAAAAATGATGAAATTATGAAATACAACCAATTTCGAATATGAAACACTTACCCAAATAAAACTCGTGAAGAACTCCTCCATAATCTCCCAAAACCGAGCTCCAAAATTCAAAAATGAACAAAAATACCAAACCCCCGAATATATGTGATTCTACCCAGCCTTCTCGCATTTGTGGACCATTATTTCGCACCCGCGATCTCGCATTTGCGAGAAAAATCTCGCATTTGCAATTCCAACTAGCCAGCCAAGTGGCCACACCTGCGCAAGAATGAGTTGCACCTGAGACTCCGCAGATGCACACAAACAGTCGCAGAAGCGGTTCTCTGCCCAGGCCTCTATTGTCGTAGAAGCGACCAGATTTTTTGCACAAGCGACTCCACATCTGCGATCAACCCTCCGCAGATGCGGATACACCAGAACACTGCCCAACAGACTTAACCAAAATTTTCCGAAATGATCCGAACCTCGTCCGAAACTCACCCGAGACACTCGGGATCCCATCGAAACATACCAACAAGTCTTATAACATATCGCGGACTACTCGAGGCCTAAAATCACATTAAAAGAAACGTCAAAACTACAAATCATACCTTGAATCGAACTTATGAATTTATGAAAATTCCAAATTCTATAACTTGTGCCGAAACATATCAAATCAATCCGGAATAACCTCAAATTTTGCACACAAGTCATAAATGACATAACGAAGCTTTTAAAATTTCCGAAATCGAAATTCGACCCCGATATCAACCAAGTCAACTCCTGGTCAAACTTATGAATATTTCAAAACTTCTACCTTCCGATTTTTTGCCAAAATGCTTCAAATTATCTTACGGACCTCCAAATCCAAATCCGGAGGCACGCCTAAGTCCGAAATCACTATACAAAGCTACTGGAATCATCAAAATACTATTCCGGAGTCGTCTACGTAAAAGTCAAATCTCCAATCAACTCTTTTCACTTAAGCTTCTAAAATAAGAATTGTTCTTCAAAATTGATCCCAAGTCATCCGAAAACCAAACTCGACCACACACACAAGTCATATTACATAATATAAAGCTGCTCGAGACCTTAAGCCACTGAACGAGATGCTAATTCTCAAAACGACCGGTCGCGTCATTACATTCTCTCCTACTTAAACATACGTTCGTCCTCCAACGTGCCAGGAGTCATTCAATAGCCATCTAATCACTGTGTAACCTTACCATACACATACCCGGGGGTGGTCCCATGTCACCCTAATCCATGTAGGCCTGACCACACGACATAACAGAAGATTATTATTTGACCTTAGCCCATACCTTGAAACCAAATTCCCAACGTCTGAAATTTCTTATAAGACTCGAACTCTGCATTCACACACTGTATAAGCCAGAACAAGCTGAATCGCACCGCAATCCCAACCCAGGGTACAATCACATGATGTTCCACACAACTCTGATGCCTACGGCAATAACTTCCGACCATCATAGCTGCCCAATAACAATTTGGATACCGGTAATACACTTCATATCGGATAAAACATTATTTTAGACCTCCGCAACGCTGCCCATGATAAAAGAAACATGTAGAAATTCATAACCACCCATGAAATCAACAAGCCAAGAAGCTCTCTCATCCGTCAAGGGCCATTGCCCAATTCTGAGCAGGAAAAGCGTCATCCCTTCAAACACCCCTCATTCCGATACGATAGTGCAAATCTTAGGTCTAGAACCTTATCTCAGCCAATACATGCAGCCCAGCTGACAAGTCACACCAAAACCACATGGGTTCTCACACAAAACGGTCCGTATGCCAAACAAGAAATAACTCGGGTATGCAGCAAAATAGAAAGAAAGCAAGGTACGTGGACTACCTAACAAGTGCCACAGATATAACAACAAAATTCAAATTCATTAGCTCATCAAACAGAGGGAAAATAAATCAAGAATTAAACACAAGGATCGGGTATCCCACATAACATCTGTTGCGGCGTGCAGACCGATCCCAAATATATCGATCCACATAGGAATACCTATCGAGCCCAAGTGCTCAATTTCACTGATCACATGAATGCCGATATCAAGCATGATAGATGAACAAATATAACTGTGGTAAAATGAATAGAAATAATACAACATGGAGGAAAGCAAACACAACTAAGTTGCAATAAGCAATTCAACATTACGAGGGTCATCTTGCCCATATCGCCATAAGGCATGAATGGAATTACAACATGCGTGAAAATAATCATACAACCTCACAGCCCATCACAGCATAAGAGAGGAGAACATAACATAGACCAGGGAACAATTATTCTGCCCGGTAACATAACCATGATATCAACTCCACAAGAGTACCCAAACCTGATCCGGTATAGAATACACATTTTCTCTAGGCTTTTAACTAGCCCCCAGACCAATTCTGATTTTTCCCAAATAGGTAAATATCCTTCCAAAAGTCCATAGCAATCTATACATAATGTATGTTGTTAGTTATCCCATCCTCAACATTTCTTCACAATCCGCAATTAAGATATAGTCTGCCTACGAGGACATCCAGCTCCGAAACCTCATGAACACTAGAATTCCATACTCAACCTCAACTATAACTACACTACTCAAATGGCTAATACATCACTCATACTCCATCACCTTACGAAAATACCCACATAGATCTTCCATATCGCGTAACAAAACATGAACTTCAGAAGACCCCAACACCTGAAAATCACTGTACCACTAGCAAAGCATCTGCAACCCAAAACACAAGGCGTCTTCCTAAAATGCATGCTCTTCACATGCGATATCCAATAATGCCAGCATCCTATTAACTGCTGATATCCATCCAGGAGGAAACCATCATGCACAACATGTTCCTTATGTCTGTAGCAGACAGCCAACTCAAGTTGTGGCCGATACCATCAAGAATTCTCCAAGATCCGCCCGCACATAACTAAGCCATCAGGACCAAATCTACCCAACTCAACCGAGTCACGCAAGCCGTTCGGCCCAAGAGTACTCTATTGCCTTGCTGGGCCAACTCCAGCTGGTCCATTCCCTCAGATACTCCTCGACTTTTCCTCGGGGTAGCACTTCTCCATGTCGATACACTACAATATCGAAGCCAAAGTTCAATACAGAAAATCCTAGCACGAACCACGTAGCCCATAAGTTCACAACTACTGTATTTTCTCTGAAATACCCCATAATACCGCAACCAAGATACCCACACCGAGTAGACCTTCTGTGGATCTGAAGTTGTTCCTCTGACCTCTCAGACACTAAAACGTAGAATTATTAAGGATGCAGAAAATCCGCAAGTCCCAATATTATCCCATGAAAATCCCAGATGTTAATCATATAATGATTTAGGGGAACCTTTCAATACTATATACATACACCTCAGGCCAAAATTGATATAGCACTTGACCCTACAATCTGCTCATCGATAGTAGACTCCCCCACTTGGCGTGAAGCCATAGGAAATAATCTGATGATCCACAATACTAACCTTTACCACTAGTACAACACCAATCATAAGATACCTCAAGTCATCTACTAAGCGTATGTCCTCCCTCGTGACAGTCGAACTCGCTTCCTCCAGTGTCGTGAATGCTAGTATGTGCCTCCCACTGAGTAGAAATCCCATGCAAATAACATAATCTCTAATACCACCAACTATCCTCAAATCAACATCCCCCCGTGACCCTACCATGATCGCGATGATTAGGCAACCAATTAAACCTTCCTATGCTCGTACTTAACAACCAGATGCTAGAACCAGCTGCACCCCTGCGTTAACAACTGAATAATCTCTCAATACTTCCGCATCCTCAATCTAGACGATACGTTGAGACAATGGTTAAGTACCCTGGCTCCCTCGTAGCCCATCCGCAGCATCACGAACTATTGGCGCATAGCTGATACCAAGTGCGCAATTTCACACATGAGTGGATGCAAAGGAACATAAGATATAAGCTTCAAGATGAATCAATGTCGCACGATAAGGAATGAAAAAAGTGGAATTCCTAATAGTTTATGTAGCCTCTCGAAGATAGGTACATACATCTCTATAATGATCCGCAAGACTCTACTAAACCTGCTTATGACTTGTAGAAGCTATGAACCTAGAGATATGATACCAACTTGTCACGACCAAAACTCCCTCTGAGGAAGTCATGATGGTACCTAGTATCTAAAACTAGGTAAGCCTAACACATGCTGAGTATTAATGGAATTTAACTAACTTGACTGCAATAAAAAGAAATTCCGTAAAAACATAGTCAAACCAACCTCAGCTACAAACTTCCAAAACTGGTAATAAAAGTCGCAAGCCTTTCTAAGGGTAACTATAAATAAGGAGTACATCATTGTTCCGGAATAATAGGAGACAATGGAAATAAAATACAACAGAAGGTGACTTCGGGGCCTGCGACCGTCGAACAAGTATACCTTGAAGTCTCCATCAGCGCAGACATAGGTCTCCAACCAACTCAATCATAAGTACCTGGATCTGCATAAAAATGTGCAGAAGTATAGCATGAGTACACCACAGCAGTACCCAGTATGTATCAAGACTAACCTCTGTGGAGTAGTGACGAGGTACAGTCAAGACACTTACTAGTGAAGATAACTTGTGCAGCATAGCAGTATAATGATTATAATGGAAAGCATATCAATGTAAGGCCAATAGCAAAGAGAGTTTAAATTAAAACCAAAGTGAAGATAAGGGGAACATGAATGGAAATGAGAAATAACCAAATAATTAAGCAACCACACAATTGGGGTACGGGTGAAGTATGAATGTGTTCAAGTAGGGAAAACGATGAAAACTCAACCAATCTAATTATTCATAATACGCGAATTTCAACAATCCCACTTCTTGTAATCTCAGATCATAAATCACAACTTTCAAACGCTACACGCATGGCACCTTGTGCCCATATTTTCCACATCAATTTCGCACAACAAAATCTACGTGCTACCAGGTACATAGTATTCGTGTCAAATCCTAATAAATAATATTCGAGGGATCTACTTATATACAATAAAGTAACATTGCAGTTTCTGAACCAAACATGAAATCAATGAGAAAATGATCAGTTTATCTTGGAAAATNGAATCAATGTCGCACGATAAGGAATGAAAAAAGTGGAATTCCTAATAGTTTATGTAGCCTCTCGAAGATAGGTACATACATCTCTATAATGATCCGCAAGACTCTACTAAACCTGCTTATGACTTGTAGAAGCTATGAACCTAGAGATATGATACCAACTTGTCACGACCAAAACTCCCTCTGAGGAAGTCATGATGGTACCTAGTATCTAAAACTAGGTAAGCCTAACACATGCTGAGTATTAATGGAATTTAACTAACTTGACTGCAATAAAAAGAAATTCCGTAAAAACATAGTCAAACCAACCTCAGCTACAAACTTCCAAAACTGGTAATAAAAGTCGCAAGCCTTTCTAAGGGTAACTATAAATAAGGAGTACATCATTGTTCCGGAATAATAGGAGACAATGGAAATAAAATACAACAGAAGGTGACTTCGGGGCCTGCGACCGTCGAACAAGTATACCTTGAAGTCTCCATCAGCGCAGACATAGGTCTCCAACCAACTCAATCATAAGTACCTGGATCTGCATAAAAATGTGCAGAAGTATAGCATGAGTACACCACAGCAGTACCCAGTATGTATCAAGACTAACCTCTGTGGAGTAGTGACGAGGTACAGTCAAGATACTTACTAGTGAAGATAACTTGTGCAGCATAGCAGTATAATGATTATAATGGAAAGCATATCAATGTAAGGCCAATAGCAAAGAGAGTTTAAATTAAAACCAAAGTGAAGATAAGGGGAACATGAATGGAAATGAGAAATAACCAAATAATTAAGCAACCACACAATTGGGGTACGGGTGAAGTATGAATGTGTTCAAGTAGGGAAAACGATGAAAACTCAACCAATCTAATTATTCATAATACGCGAATTTCAACAATCCCACTTCTTGTAATCTCAGATCATAAATCACAACTTTCAAACGCTACACGCATGGCACCTTGTGCCCATATTTTCCACATCAATTTCGCACAACAAAATCTACGTGCTACCAGGTACATAGTATTCGTGTCAAATCCTAATAAATAATATTCGAGGGATCTACTTATATACAATAAAGTAACATTGCAGTTTCTGAACCAAACATGAAATCAATGAGAAAATGATCAGTTTATCTTGGAAAATACTTGGTTGAAGAGAATAACATTTTCAAATAAAATAAGGCATCGGATAAGTCACTGATTTGAATCTAAAATTTAATAAATTAAAATATAATTGCAATTACTTTTTAAGTAAAGTAGAAATATCAAATATGGTAAGGAAATTTAGTTGAGAAATTGATTAAAGAGAAATATGACGACCATTAAAAATAGTAAAGTACCGAATGAAACGAGTGCTAACTTAAGAGTCACATAAGGTAAACATGTTATTAATTATTTTATTTAAAATCGATATATTACTAACAACTCAACAGGGTATGAGATAATGACTCAGTGTAGTAAATTCATCTTGAAAATTAATTCACCAAAATAATAGTAATAGGAACGAAAAACAGGAAATGACTGCAAGGCAGTAAACTACTGAAAACAACTCAATCCTCGAAAACCAGTAAAACCATAAGTACCAATCCTGAGAGTCTAGTATAAAGAACCGAAGCCAACACAATACAATAAAGAATACAAAACACATAAACTGTTGCGGCACGCAACTCGATCCCACCGTACAACACTATCAACCCTTATACCACCATGTAAATATCAATAATAATAAATAAAAATATGTTGCGGCGCGCAACCCGATCCCACCATATAATCAGAATCAATATCATAATTCACCCTTATTTTACCATATTAATCCACCCTTATTTTACCGGTTGCGGCGTGCAACCCGATCCACAAGCAATTCAGATTAACATCAATAATTTGATACTCAATTTACAAGAATTTCTATAATCATAGAGTATGCGTACACGGAAATGAAGGAATCACATAAAAACTAAGGAACGCAATAAATATTACAAAAGAAACGGGACAAATGGAGCACTTGACAACTAAGGTGTGCAATACAACAATTAAGGCAAGTAGCAGATAAGTACAAAGTCATGGAAGGAACTCAACAATTAAGAGTCGCAAGACAATAGGAAAGGCAACAACTTCAACTAAAACATATAAGTGCATAATATCAAGTAAGAAGTACCATGACTACTAACAACATCAAATAAAGTATGTAAGAGTAAACATGTGCCAAAAAATTTCAATTAAATACATAAAAGATGCCTAAGAGTTTAAACCGATAGAAGTTTTACATATAAGCCTGAGTACGTATTCGTCACCTTGTGTACACGGCTTTCACATTACACAAATTGCACAAACGGGGTAATTCCCCCACACAAGTTTAGGCGAGATATTTACCTTAACGAAGTTAGGCCGATACTCCAAAATGGCCTTCTCGCATACAACGACCTCCGGACGGCTCAAATCTAGCCAAAATAATTTCATAAAATAATTAAAACTCGTAGGAAACAAATTTCGGATAATAAAGCGTCGAAGTTTAATTTGACACTAAAAAGTCAACCCGAATGTCAACCCCGACCCGCACCTCGGAACTCAACAACAATTCACGAAATCCAAATATACATTCCGATACGAGTGCAACCACATCAAAATTATAAAATTCCGATAATGAATCGCCCTCCAAATTCTCATTTTTAGTTTCCAAAGTTTTTACAAAAATCTCATTTTCTTCCAATCAATTCACAAATTAATGATGAAAAAATGATGAAATCATGAAATACAACCAATTTCGGATATAGAACATTTACCCAAATCAAACTCGTGAAGAACTCCTCCAGAATCGCCCAAAACCGAGCTCCAAAATTCAAAAATGAACAAAATTGTCAAACCCCCGAATATATGTAATTTTGCCCTATTTTATTGCATTTTCGGACCATTATTTCGCACCGCGATCTCGCGTTTGCGGTTACAGCTAGCTAGCCCAGTGGGCGTACCTGCGCAAGAATAAGTCGCACCTGCGAACCCGTAGATGCGCACAAACAGTCGCAGAAGTGATCCTCTACCTAGGCCTCTATCGTCGCATAAGCAACCAGATTTTTCACACAAGCCACTCCGCATCTGCGATCAACCCTCCGCATATGCGGATACACCAGAACACTGCCCAACAGCCTTAACCAAAATTTTCCGAAACGATCCAAACCTTGTCCGAAACACACCCAAGCTACTCGGGATCCCATCGAAACTCACCTAAGTCTTATAATATATCATGGACCTACTCGAGGCCTCAGATCACATCAAATAACGTCGAAACTACAAGTCGCACTTCGAATCGAACTTATGAATTGATGAAATTTTCAAATTCTATAACTTGTGTCGAAACATATCAAATCAATCCGGAATAACCTCAATTTTTTTACACAAGTCATAAATGACATGACGAAGCTATTAAAATTTCTAAAATCAAAATTCGAGTCCGATATCAACCAAGTCAACTCCCAATCAAACTTATGAATATTTCAAAACTTCAACCTTCCTTTTTTCGCCAAAATGCTTTAAGTTATCTTATGAACCTCCAAATCTAAATCCGAACGCATGCCTAAGATTGAAATCACCATACAAAACTACTGGAATCATTAAAATACCATTCCGGAGTTGTCTACGCAAAAGTCAAATATCCAGTCAACTCTTTTTACTTAAACTTCTAAAACAAGAATTGTTCTTCAAAATTAATCCCAAGCCGTCCGAAAACCAAACTCGACCGCACGCGTAAGTCATATTACATAATATAAAGCTGCTAGAAACCCTAAGCCACCGAAAGAGATGCTAATTCTCAAAACGACCGGTCGTGTCGTTACACATTGTGACTATTTATATTTCGAAGAACACTTAAGGTAAAAAAAATGTAGAGGAAAAAAATAATAGAATTTGAGAGAATAGAATATAAGTCAAGTAGATATCTTGATATGAAATAACCTTTTGCTGCTTGAATATATTCGTTAAAATGTTTGAAATATTACATAAGAAAAACAAAAACAGATAGGTAAGAAAATGTTAAGCACTCTAAGTTTTATGATTTAAACCCGGAGAAAGAGAATATAAAAGTATAATATACATTATTGGAAATTTTACCTCCTATAGCAAAGGTATACACTCTCTATTTATTATAAACCAAAATTATTTTAAAATATTATTTTCTATAGCAACCTTTTATATTTTATATCAAAATAGGTATTTATGGTATATACTACCATTGAGGTATGAAATACGCTATTTATGTTTTTCCTCTCTCTTTATTTCAAATAATACACGATTCTCTCTCAGAATTTTTCTTCTTTCACTCTCTCCTCCTTCTCTCTCTCTTCGAATAAAATACTTGCTTCTAATCGTGAATTCTCTGCCCGAATCCTCTAGGGTTAATGCAATTGAAAATACTTCTAATTTATTGGGAGAAAGAGGGGAAAGACGGACATTTTCTTCAAAATCAGATTCCTCCATAGCAAGGAGGGGTTTGTCACTCTGAGGCTAGGGCCATTGCTGATCCACGTCCAATCAACACTCAATAGTTAGTGAAAACGGTCGTTGGAAGAATAGTACTCAACAAGAGTCGAGGTTGATTTCCACAGGGAGTTATTAGAGGTGTTAGGAATATACACTTGACGAAAACGAATGGAATAAATAAACTATACTTCCACAAAAGGTTTTGATTTCTAATTCTAATTTTACTCTAGAAATTATAAGCTAAGAAAAGAAACTAGAAGCGAATGATTGTTTTTGGTGCTTTTCCAAAGAGTTAAAAAGCCTAGGGATGTGACCATAACCTAGGTGTTCGCCTAATGGGTTAAATACATTAATATTTATTTTGTTGATTGGTGTGTATTATAGTTCTCAATTCTACGTTACACACTCAATACCTCTCGATCAAAGAGTGAGTCAATTTGGCTTTTCCAAGTCCGAATGTGTATCAAACAAAATAGTTGATATGAGCTCAAGTCAGGTTCTCACTATCTCTAGTTTGAACCCTCTAATTAGGCTAATCAAACCCTCAATTAGCCCAATTCCGTGTTCGCCAAGTTATCCTAGACTAGGTCCCTCTTTCTCAAGTAGAGACCAAGTCAAAAAGGCATGAATCAATGTTTGCAACCATTAATTCTAAAAATGAAGCATAAACAAAGCTAAATAATCAACACTCAATCATAAACAAGTATTAAATTAAGTACCCATAAGGTTTATACACTAGGGTTGGGTCAAAACCCTAGTAAGCATCTAGCTACTCATAGTGGGAATTGAAGAAAATAAAGAAGAAATGCTAATTAAACTCATAATATAAGATTAAAATAATAAAATATAATGTTTAAACACTAAAATAGTCACAAACTTCCTAAAATGGCAAAATGTAACGGCTACAACATCTTAAACTTCGAAACTTGACCTAAAAATGTGAAACTCGTTTATTTATAGTGACCCAAAATTCGCTGACAAATTTCTGCTGGACATTTTCATAATATCTACGGCCGCAGATGGAATTTTGCGGTCCGCACTTTCTTCTGCAGCCGCAGAAATCCTTCTGCAGACCGCACTTCTCCAGTTCTGCGCCATTTCTTGCCTTGTGATTTAGAACACTCCTTTTTTGAGTCGGATTCAATCATGGGAGACCAAACTTCCAACATTCCTGTAATTTGCACATTTTCATTAGTTTCAGGCACATAAATCAATACTTTCGGACTAAAATAAAAGCAAAAAGGTGCTAATAAGTAGTCAAAATCCCCACTTATCAACTGTGCGGGGAGCAAAAACGATGTCAGAATAATCAACCCTTTGAGCGAAATACGGCAAAAGAAGGAATCTGGTTCAGTTCTCCACCTTAACGACAGAAAATAGGATTGATCAAATTCTATCGACTAGAGCATAGGTACTATGACATGAACGACGGATATTATATTTTGTACAGATCTGACGAACTTTCTTCTCTTCTTAGCCGAAAAATGCCATCTCTGACGAACTTTCTTCTCTTCTTTTCTATTTAGTCACATACCAATACAAATATATTTTATTCTGTAAAATTCACTCAAACACATTATATTTTTATATAAATATATTTTTTGCCTATATTTATGTATTTCGAAGGTCTGTATTTTTTTAATACATCTGAATACACCTATATTCATGCATAATATACATATAGTATGTATGAATACAGGTTATAAACATTGAAATATACTAAATATAAATATTGAAATGAACAGAATATAAACATTGAATACATTTAATTTTAAAATACAGTGAAATACAGTAAAATGCACTGAATAAAAATAGAAATACAATGAATACAACCAATAAAATATACTGAACACAGCAGTAATAACATGTATTATGAATAACTAAAATACTGTTAATACAAATACATTTGATTACACCGAATATAAAATAATGAATACAGTAAATACTAACATTGGATCTAATGAATGCAACAGTAAAAAATAAATATTGAAACACTAAATACAAAAGTTAAATACAACAGTTATGTACAACTGAAAAATAATTCTAATTAATTGGGTTGATAATGAGGCATGTTAGAATTGATTTTGTTGAGTTATATTAGGAGTATATCACGCTAATTGATCCTATTTCCGTTATTAGACAGCTGGACAGACCTACTTTTAAGGTGATTATTGTTAATGTATTAATGAATACATGGCGCGAATACATGTGAATACAGTCACGTATAGTTGTAACCCCTTGTTTTTTAGGAGACTTTTACTATTGTATTCATGAATACAGTAACACGAATACATCGAATATACTACAGTAACAACTGAATAGCAACTATAGGAAGTAATTATGTATATTATAGCTATATGAAGTTAATAGCAACTAAACAATAGTGATTTATAAAAATTTCACATATTTGAAGAGAAAGCAAAAAAGTATATAGGAATAATATAGGTCCATTGATAAGGTAGTCAAAATTTAAATGAGGTAAGAAAATGTTTGCACGCAAAGTGATTTTAAAAAAGACACACTTACCAAAAAGGACATTACCATTTTCCAAGTTATGTTCAACGGTCTCATATTTTCTTGTCAATGAAAATTGCACTTTCTCCTTTAAAGCATTCATTTTTTTAAAAGCGAAAATTAACACATACACTTGTTATTGTAAAAACAATTGTGCCTCCTAAGAATATGGGGCCTAAAGCACTCGCTTGAGATGCTTTGCCCTAAGGCCGCCCATGTTCGTACATGTCTTCTTCTAAATGAAGGAAATTAAAGTCAGTCCATATTATATTCTCCCATGGCTTCTATAGGCAACTGTTGAGGTAGGTGAACCAATTGAGATTATTGTAGTTGATTCCATGATTTGCGAGCCTATCTGCCACTTTATTCCCTTCCTTGAAACAATGTTGCACCTTTATGTTATCAAAAGAATTGATAGTTCTTTTAATAGCTTGCACAATGTCGCAGATGTTCCTTGGAGGCTTATGTATATGCGGGTCGGTGCACTTAGCTTTATTAGTAACCCAACTAATGAGCATTTGGGGGTCACTTTCAAGATCAAGGTTTTTGCTTCCATTACTACTACACAATCCACCCCAATTAGAAGTGCAATAGCTTCAGCTTTGTTATTAGATTCCTCTCCAAATCCATTGGCATAAATTATAACGACCTGGTCGGTCATTTTGAGAGTCGTAGCCCTATTCTCCCATTTACTGTTCATTTATTGCTTTACAGTTGTTATATGACTTTCCGGGGTAGTTGGTTCAGGTTCGGAGAAATTTCGGAATGAATTGAGACACTTAGTCTCAAGGTTGGAAGCTTAAGTTGGAAAGATGGACCGGACGTTGACCTATATGTAAACGACTCCATAATGGAATTTTGATAGTTTCATTAGCTCTGTTGGGTGATTTTGGACTTAGGAGTGTGTCTAGATCGTAATTTGGAGGTCCGTAGTTGAATTAGGCTTGAAATGGCGAAAGTTGGAAATTTAGAAGTTTGACCGAGAGTGGACTTTGTGGTTACCGGGCTCGGATTGGAGTTCCGGGAGTTGGAGTAGGTTTGTGGTGTCATTTATGACTTGTGTACAAAATTTGGGGTCAATCGGATGTGATTTTATCGGTTTCTGCGTCGTTTGTAGAAGTTGGAATCTCTTAGTTTCAATAGGCTTGAATTGCGGTGCGATTCATATTTTTAATATTGTTTGGGGTAATTTGAAGGCTCGACTAAGTTCGTATCGTGTTTTAGGACTTGTTGGTATATTTGGTTGAGGTCCCATGGGCCTCGGGTTGAGTTCGGATGGTTAACGGATCAAAAATGAGACTTAGTGAATTGCTGAAGCTGGGAGTTTTCTGGTGTGATCGCACCTGCGAAGGGCTAGCCGCAGGTGCGACTGGAGTTGCGCAGGTGTGGAGCTGGGCTGGCCTGGTGTAGGACGATGGTGCGAGGGTTAAGCTGCATCTGCGAGCCCGCAGGTGCGAGCAAGGCTCTGGATGCGGAAAGAGGAGCTGGGCTGTTTTCACAGAAGCGAACACGGGGCTGCAGGTGCGGTCTAGCAAGTGCGAAGACCTTGGCTGCAGAAGCGACATGTCAGGGGTTGAGTGTAAGTCCGCAGGTGCGGACCCCTGACATCAAAAGTGGTGCCGCAGAAGCGGCTAAGTGGCCGCAAGTGCGAGAAGGCCTGGGTAGTATTTTAAAAATGAGGTTCCGTATTTTTCTTACTTTTAAATACTTCAAGCTCGGGATTGGGCGATTTTTGAGAGAATTTTCTAGGGGTTTCTTGAGGTAAGCCACTTGTGCTCATTTTTGTTCAATAATCTTGATTCCCCATTGAATTTCTCACCTAGTTTGTGTGTATTTAAGGTGAAATTTGGGAGTTTGAGGATAGAGATTTGGAGAGTTTGGTTTGGGGGTTTGAGTGGCGATTTGGTGTCGGATTTTGATAAATTTGGTATTGATGGACTCGTGGTTGAATGGGCTTTCAGATTTTGAGTCGACTTTTCACTTTTGATTAATAACTTTGTATTATTCTTACGGAATTAATTCCTTTATCTCGTGTTTATTATATCGAACTGTTTGTGGCTAGATTCGGGGCATTTGGAGGCCGATTCGCGAGGCAAGGGCGTGTTGGAATAGGGATTTGCACAGGTTGAGGTAAGTTGCAGTTATAAATTTAGTTCTGAGGGTATGAAACCCGGTATTATGTGTCATGTGATTGGTTTTGACGCACATGCTAGGTAACGGGCGTGTGGGTGTGCATTGTAGGACTTGTGACTTGGTCAATTCCATGGAACTGTGTAGTTGAATAATCTGTTGTTATCCGTATATTCTCCATGTGTTATAGAAATTGAATTGCAAATCATGTTAGAAATTATGTTTAGGCTATGTGTTGGTACAGTAGGGACCCACAGAGGTCGTGTTACATGTTAATTACCTGTTAATTGCTGTTTGTACTCAGTTACAGTTTTACTTGCATATTATATCTCAGACTCTATTGTTCCTTATTGATACATTATGTCATCGTTGTTTGGGCTGATTATCATGATTTTTGAGAGCCCGAGAGACTGGAGAGATTGATGACTAAGTGAGGCCGAGAGCCTGATTGTGAGGATATTTATGGGAGCGGGCAACACGTAACAGCCTGTTTTATTGATTTATGTCATGATTTGCTTGTTATAGAGCTTGGGCTGAAGAAGCCCCTACGGAGTCTGTACACACCCCCAGTGAGCGCATGTACCTACTGAGTGCGAGTGCCGAGTGCCGAGCGTGACTGCCAAGCAATTGAGAAAATGAGAGACTGTGAATAATGAGTGACTGTGAGGTTATAGTGAATGGGAGGACTGAGTGACTGTTATTGTAAGATTATGCACTTGATTTCATGACTGTTGTACTTCAGCTAGCATATATTACTGTCATGTAATTTCTGAGAGATATTATATCATGTTTCAATTGAACCTGACATGAATTAACTGTTTTTGCCTTAATTGTCGAACTTGAAAATATGCCTATCTTCCTATGTTGAAATTAATGTCATTGAACTATATTTGTGAAGCCCATCACTACTTTCAATCCATTATTAAGTCTTCTTACTTACTGAGTTGGTTGTACTCACGCTACACCCTACACTTCGTGTGTAGATCCAGGTATTTCCGGACACAATTGGTGTTGATTCTCTGTGCAGCTTGATCGTTTGGAGATTCTAAGGTAGCTTCCCGGCATTGGCGGACCTTTTCTCTGCTTTCCTATCTTTCCGATTTATGTATTTTGTTTCAGACTATCATAGACAGTATTTCCAGACTTGTGTTGTATAGACGCTTAAGTACTCAGTGACACCCCGATGTTGGGAATTTCCGTATTGAGTTTTGACTTTCTATCCAACTTTTGAGAGTTTTGATGATTTAAACCTATGTTATTTTATTTTTCATTTAATAGTGTTAAAATTATTTTGTAGTGTCAGCTTGCCTAGTACCACATTAGGTGCCATCATGACAGGCTAAGTTTTGGGTCGTGACAAGTTGGTATCAGAGCCTAGGTTACATAGGTCTCACGAGTCATGAGCAGGTTTAGTAGAGTCTTGTGGATTGGTACGGAGACGTCTGTACTTATCATCGAGAGGATGTCGAGCCCTTAGGAAACTTCACATTCTTGTATTCTTGTCGTGCGAAGTTTTTTATTCTAGGAACTAAACTTCTGTTGTTCTATTCTCTCACAGATGGTGAGGACACGTGCTATCAGACAGGATGGACAGCCACCAAAACCACCAGCTACGACCATGAGAGGCCGAGGCCACTGTAGGAGTCGTGGTAGGGGCAGAGGTACAGCTCGTACAACAACTAGAGCAGCGCCTACAGATCCACCAATTGCTCAAGCTCCGGAGCAGATACTAGATACGGTTGAGCCAGTGGGTCCAGCTCAGGCACCAACTATGCCCATTGAGATTCCAGGCCTTCAGGAGGCTTTGGCTCAGATTCTGACTGTGTGCACCAGCCTTGCTCATGCGGTCTCTATTTTGGCCGCAACAGCCACTTCTCAGGCCGGGGGAGGTACTCAGACTCCCGCCGCCCGTATGCCCGAGCAAGTGATGCAGGGACTTTAGACACCGGGGGTACTACCAGCCCAGCCTGTTGTAGTTGCTCAGGCCCAGGTGGGTCCCGTCATGACTGATGATGAGCAAAGGAGACTAGAGAGATTTTGGAGGCTTTAGCCTCCATCATTTAGCGGGGCTGAGTCAGAGGATGCCCAAGGCTTCTTGGATAAGTTCCAGTGGATTCTTCGCACGGCAGGTATTCTGGAGATCAGTGGGGTCTCGTTCACTACTTTTCAGTTTACTGGGGCTGCCTTCAAATGGTAGGAGGCTTATGAGAGGCGCACGCTGGTCGGTGCAGCACCACTTTCATAGTAGGAGTTCTCCTTTCTCTTCTTGGAGAAGTTCGTGCGACAGTCTCGTTGGGAGGAGCTGTGCAAATAGTTTGAGCAGTTACGCTATGAGGGCATATTTGTGACCCAATATGATATGAGGTTTTCAGAGTTGGCTTGTCACGCAGTTTGGTTGGTTCCCATTGATACGGAGAGGATTAGGAAGTTCATTGATGGCCTCACATATCAGTTTCGATTGCTTATGACTCGGGAGAGGGTATCTGGTGCTACCTTTGACGAGGTGGTTGATATGGCTCGGCAGATAGAGATAGTTCGTAGTCAAGAGCGTGAGGAGGGGGAGGCTAAGAGGCCTCGAGGTTCAGGCGGTTTCGGTGGTGTTCCTTCTGGAGGCCAGTCCTACCACAGCAGGGGTCGTCCTTATAGGCCCGCTTAGATGATTCGCCCAGTTCACTGTAGTGCATCATCCAGACATAGTTCATACAGTGCTCGTCAGGGTCAATCATCTCTAAGTGCCCTTCCAGCCCAGAATACGTCCCGTGCTCCATCGGTTCAGGGTTCATCTATGCCAAGTCCTTCTAGCAGTTATCCTGGTACTCGGCGGGCCCTTCAGTGCCCACCACCAGCACCGGGGGGTTGCTTCGAGTGTGGGGAGTTTTGGCATATGTGGAGGTAGTGTCCTCGTCGCCCGGGAGGTCTAGTGCAGCAGAGGAGTCGGCTGCTACTTCCACACCAGTTACTTCACCACCCGCCCAGCCAGCTTGGGGTGGGGCCCAGGAAGCTACAGGCTGCCCTAGAGGGGGAGGCTGATCAGGTGGCGATCACACTCGATTCTATGCTATTCTTGCCATGCCAGATGTTGTTGCTTCATATGCAATGATCATAGGTATTGTCTCAGTATGCCACAGGGATGCTTTTGTATTATTTGACCCTGGTTCCACTTATTCGTATATATCATCGTATTTTGCTCATTAATAGGATATGTCCCGTGAGTCCTTAGTTTCATCTGTTCATGTATCTACGCCAGCGGAGATACTATTATTGTGGACCGTGTATATCGGTCATGTGTAGTAACTATTAGGGGATTGGAGACTAGAGTTGATCTCTTATTTCTTTGTATGGTTGATTTCGACGTGATCTTGGGTATGGATTGGTTGTCTCCATGTCCTACTGTTCTGGATTGTCACACTAAGACTGTGACGTTGGCGATGTCGGGGTTGCCAAGGATTAAGTGAGAGGTTCTCTAGACTATGTTCCCAGCAGAGTGATTTCATATTTGAAGGCCCAGCGGATGGTTGGGAAGGGTTGTTTATCTTATTTGGCCTTTGTGAGAGAGGTTGGTGTTGATACTCCTACTATTGATTATGTTCCGGTGGTACGAGACTTTCTGAATGTTTTTACTACAGACCTGCCAGGCATGCTGCCCGATAGGGATAACTTTGGTATTCACTTGGTGTCGGGCACTCAGCCCATTTCTATTCCACCATATCGTATGGCACCAACTGAGTTGAAGGAATTGAAGGAGCAGCTTCAGGAACTTCTTGATAATGGGTTTATTAGACCCAGTGTGTCGTCTTGGGGTTCACCGGTCTTGTTTGTGAAGAAGAATGATGGTACTATGCGGATGTGCATCGATTATAGGTAGTTGAACAAAGTTACAATCAAGAACAAGTATCCTTTACCGCGCATTGATGATCGATTTGACTAGCTTCAGGGAGCGAGGGTGTTCTCTAAGATTGACTTAAGGTCTGGGTATCACCAGTTAAAGATTCGGGACTTGGATATTCTGAAGACAGCATTCAGGACCCGTTATGGTTATTATGAGTTCCTTGTGATGTCTTTTGGGCTGACCAACGCCCTAGCAGCATTCATGCATCTGATGAACATTGTATTTCATCCTTATCTCGACTTGTTTGTCATAGTATTCATTGATGATATCCTGGTGTACTCTCATAGCCAGGAGGAGCATGCCCAGCATTTGAGGATTGTGTTGCAGCGTTTGAGAGAGAAGAAGCTTTATGCCAAGTTCTCCAAGTGTGAGTTTTGGCTTAGTTTGGAGGCGTTCTTAGGGAACGTGTAGTCCAGTGAGGGGATTCAAGTCCCGAA
>AWOL01S0037368.1:0-28004 GCA_000715115.1 Nicotiana otophora | reverse complement strand
CCCAGTCGGGTTCTAGCTTGTGTGGTTTCTCTGTCTTCTTTATATGATCGCGTCATAGAGCGCCAGTATGATGATCCTCATTTGCTTGTCCTTAAGGATACGGTTCAGCACGGCGATGCTAGAGATGTTACTATTAGGGATGATGGGTGTTGAGGATGCAGGGTCGGATTTGTGTGCCTAATGTAGATGGGCTACGTGAGTTGATTCTTGAGGAGGCCCACGATGGTAGGCTATAATTACGTGTTTTAGTCGCTTATTACACTCCAATTTACTACACTTTAATTGAGTTTAAGCTTTAATCGCTAGTGTTTTGCACTAATTATGTGTTTTACGCCTTGTAGGCGTGATTTCGATCTATGTAGATGTTATGGAATGAATTCAATCTATTCTGGAGCTTTGAAGTCTGAGTAAAAGTCCAAGGATTAAGTTGGGATCGTGTTCGGGGATCAACGGATGATAATGCACTTTAAGAACGAAACGAAGAATCGAGCAGGCATATTGCACATTGTCCAGTAAAATGCACATTACTTTTTGCTTAAAATTTTATTTGGGCTCCACAATATATCAATGGAAAGCCATTTAAAAAGGTTACAACTTTCCCAAATTCCCAACTGGCGCGGTGCGTGGGGTGCCACGCCTGTGCAAATTCCTGCAGTCTTTCAGAAATAACTCTCTGAACTTCCCCACAAATGCCCTGCATGACGCGTCGCCCCATGCGGTGCGCCTGTGTAATTTTTACAGAGTTATTTTTCTATTTCGTGCGGGAGAAGGTGTTTTCATCTGGGACCGACCCTACTTAGTATAAATACATATAAAAATATTATTTTCTGGACTTTTGACACATCTAAGACCTAAGGAGGCTAAGAGGAGTTGGAGAAGCAAAAGCACAAGGAATTCATCATTCAATCCTCACTCAAGACAAGAGTTTGGATTGTTTCATATTTTTCTTTACTTTAACATATTTGTTATGAATTTCTCCATATATATGGAGTAGTTCCCTTTAGGGTTTGATGGATTTGGTATATTAATATTTGTTTGGGGATTATAACTCTAATTTTATGTATTGAACTGTTTCGGATGCTTTAACTGTTGCATATGTACTCACTTGTTCATGTTATCGAGAGAGGCATAACTTGTGATATCCTTGCATTCTATGTTGTTGGTTGAATTCATTAATTCTTCTTAGTAATTGAAATAGGCTAGTTGAATTGTTGATTAAACTTAGTTAGGAGGATAGAGGTTCTCCTAAAGACCAATCCATTGCGAATTCTTGCATATCTTCACCGAGCTTAATTTAGTTCATCTTGTGAGGTTGAGACTTAATCGAGAGAGGAGTTTCTACTAAACGTTTGAACTAATAATTGAGTGAATTTGAGAGACTCACTTGAACATTAGACGTGAATTACCTAGAGTTAAATCTCAGATAATTATCTTGCACTTATCCTATCAAAACCCTATTTTCTCCCATTTATATCCTTCCTTGCTTATACCTTGCTTCAATTATCATTAGTCAATAGCTTTAGGTCTTAGTTAATTTTAGTTAGAAATTATATAAATCTGAATTGTTGATCATCTTAGATAGAAATTAAACTACAAACTACAGAAATATTGTTTAAGTCCAATCCATGTGGATACGATATTATATTATACTATATTCGACTAGCGAGCATATTTAAGTGTGTGTTTTGCGCTCGTAAAATTTTGGCGCCGTTGCCGGGGATTGGCAATCAATAGTGTTTGAGATAGTTTGTAGTGCTAATTCAGGAATTATGTTTTAGTTTTTCTTTTCTTTTCTTTTTCCTTTTCTATTTTATTTTCGTCATTAGTTAACATCTTTTCATGATTTGTTTTATAGTTCCTAACAAGTTGGAGAAGTACTATAGATACTGAACTCTAAATATTTTGAAGATGGAGTACAACTAGCCTAAGAAAACGGTTAAAGAGTTAGCAGTTGAATATTATCAGCGGTCTGCTACGTGTTTTAAATGCGGTGAAAATCATCTATGGGTTGACTGTCAAGCAGGTAGGTATTCTTCCTATGGTTCGTATTTTGAACAGTCTCACTCTGTTTCTAGTTCGTACAGGTATGAGAATTCATATGGGCACAATCTTGACTCTAGTTGGGATAAATACCCTTATTATAGTGAAAGCGAAGTGAGACAACCACCTCAAGGGGAGAACGATAGTTTGGAAGAGCTTGTATATAAGTTCATAAATAAGCCAGTAGAGAGATTTTACACAAGATTATGAAGGCATGAACAACCTAACAATGCAATAAAGTCAAATAATAAGTACACTTTCAGAAAGCTCATTGCATTGTGATGGTGAATATATAGAGGGGATACCCTGTGAGAATGAGCCTACCCAAGAGGATGAGCATCCACGGAGAGGGCTTTTCACTGTTCAAAATGACTCTGATTCAACTGAGATGATCGAAAATAAGGTTGTGGTTGAGTGTGAAGCAATGGAAGAAGAGTTCAAACTCCCATCCACCTTTGCACATTTGCAACATTTAGTAGAAGAGAATGAAAAACAAATGGTCTTGGACATACCAGAGGAATATTCACTTGACCCTTATTCTTTATTTTCATATTCTAACCTTGATCATGTGGATTTTATTTTTGGGGATTTACATGAATATGTATGGATTAATCCTCTAAAAGAATGCAGAAACAAGTTAAGGATCACCATGAACGAGCAATTCACCGCTCAAGATGAAGACAAGAAAGAAAGAAAGAGTGGGTCTTGCAGGTATCTTCAGAAGAATTGGGCCTAATGAGCTCCATAAAGAATCCTAAGGAGCGAAAAGGAGGAATGAATTCAGAATTAGGGGTGGAGTTCATAAGTTCTCGGAAAAGAAAAAAATTCAGGGAAGTTTCCTTTACCTCTTGCTTTTTAATTGTGTGTCATGGGGACATGCCACAACTTAAAGTGTGGGGTGGGGGATATATTTGTATGTTGTATGTATATTTGTTAGTTTTGTTTTATTTTAGTAGTTAAAGATGGAAAAACAATTTTTAAAAAAACATAAAAATTTTAAAATTTTTGACTTTTTCCGATGATGGATATCATTCGACGGGTTTTTTGAGGGATTAAAGTCGAAAGAAAAAAGACAAAAAGATTTTCATTTATAGGTAGTGCATTAATTCCCCCTTAGTGTTTCTTTATGCCGCGGATCTTTTCCAAGGATTTTGTTTGAACCGGGTGTAGTTAGTTTTTATTTTGTAGGAATAGAAGTAGGAATCCTTGTGCTCTAATTTGAATTGAACGCAATATCTCTTAACTTTGTTATGCCTTGAGAATAGTGAGTACTTTAGTTGTGACGCTTAGGCTCAGGTCTTGACTCTTGCATAAGTACCTTAATTTTTATGATCTTAACTTTGCTTAACTGCTTTGACTAGAGTGTCTTGATGAGTCCAATGCTGAGTGAGTTATGTGCCATGTGGGTGTGAGGTTTTGTATTATTCTGTGCATTGCATTTGATGTCTAGAACTTGCCCCGTGTGTTTGCAAAGCAAAATAGTAGTTTTATTCAGTCTTGGAAGTGATATAGGCATTTCTTTGTTGAGCCAGTTATTTGACCCACCTAATTGTTATATTTCTTAGTTAACCCAGTTGAGCATGTAATCCTGTTTCAGCAACCACATTTCAAGCCTTACCCATTTGTTTGAATTGACCATCTATTCGAACATTGTACCTCTCTAGATCACTTGAATTTATTATGAACTTTGTAAAAGTTGAAGTGTGGGGTGGTTGGTTTGGCTTTTGAGTGGAACTAATGAAATAAGGAGAATGGTGCATTGTTTTTGAAAGTGTGAGCCACTTGAATTGAATAAGAAAATAAATAGTTGTATTGTTATGCAAAATATTTTTTGATAAGTCGTGACTCTTGATGTATTTGTTCTTAAAGAAGAAGGGAGTTAATGCATATTGATGTTAAGGTGGAGTATGGTTTGTCATAAGTGTGGGGTTTTGAACGGTTAAATGTATGTATTAAAGTGCTTAGGGAGGTGCAGTCACTCTTATATCTACATGTATCCAACCTATCCCATAGCCTACATTACCACCAGTTTAAAGTCCTACTTGATCCTTGATTGAATGAACTCAATTAGTAGAGTAGTACACTACGAGCAAGCCTATGGTTCATCTTTTGTGGCGCATGAATATCGTTTCTGAGAGTGAGTGAATTCTTTCTATCTTGAGTTCCTAATTGTTCTTGAATTTTATGTGTGTGGAACTACTCTCTTTTGTTTTGTGAGGGCACTTGATTCATGAGGAAAAGGTAATGTCGTTGACCTCTATGTTAGGGTAAGTGAGTAAGTTGTGAATGATATGTGGTACTTGTGAGTCAAATCTTGAGGCGAGGATATTACACTATTGTGCTTAGTCCATTTTACATATTCTTGGTGTGATGAGTCTTGAGTGTTGTTTAATAAGGTCGTGTCTTTATAAAGTGTAGTTGATTGATCGAGGAAGAGTAATGATTTAAGTGTGGGGTGTTGATGGGAGGATATACTTACGTGTTTTAGTCTCATATTGCACTCCAATTTACTGCACTTTAATTGAGTTTGAGCTTTAATCGCTAGTGTTTTGCACTAATTGTGTGTTTTATGCCTTGTATGAGTGATTTTGATCTATGTAGATGTTATGGAATAAATTCAAGATATTCTGGAGCTTTGAAGTCTAAGTAAAAGCCCAAGGATTAAGTTGGGATCGTGTTCGGGGATCAACGGATGATAGTGCACTTTAAGAACGAAACGAAGAATCGAGCAGGCATACTACGCATTGTCCAGTAAAATGCACATAACATTTTGCTCAGAAATCCGTTTGGGCTCCACAATATATCGTTGAAAAGCTATTTAAAAGATATACCACTTTCATGTTTTACATTTTCCCAAATTCTCAACTTTCGCGGCACGTGGGGCGCCACGCCTATGCAAATTCCTGCAGTCTGTCAGAAATCAACTTTCTGAACTTTCTCACTAATGTCCCGCATGGCGCGTCGCCCCATGCGGCGCACCTGTGCAATCTTGACAGAGTTAGTTTCCTATTTCGTGTGGGAGAAGATGTTTTCGTCTGGGCCCGATCCTACTTAGTATAAATTCATGTAAAAATATTATTTTCTGAAATTTTGACACATCTAAGACCTAAGGAGGAGTTGGAGAAGCAAAAGCACAAGGAATTCATCGTTCAATCCTCACTCAAGACAAGCGTTTGGATTGTTTTATTTTTTTATTTACTTTAATATATTTGTGATGAATTGCTCCATATCTATGGAGTAGTTCCCTTTAGGGTTTGATGAATTTTGTGTATTGATATTTGTTTGGGGATTATAACTCTAATTTTATGTATTGAACCGTTTTGGATATTTTAACTGTTGCATCTATACTAACTTGTTCATGTAATTGAAAGAGGCATAACTTGTGATATCCTTGCATTTTATGTTGTTGGTTGAATTCATTAATTCTTCTTAGTAATCGAAAGAGGCTAGTTGAATTGTTGATTAAACTTAGTTAGGAGGATAATCGAGAGAGGTTCTCCTAAAGACCAATCCACTACGAATTCTTGCATATCTTCACCGAGCTTAATTTAGTTCATCTTGTGAGGTTGAGACTTAATCGAGAGAGGAGCTTCTACTAAACGTTTGAACTAACAATTGAGTGAATTCGAGAGACTCAGTTAAACATTAGATGTGAATTAACTAGGGTTAAATCCCCAGACAATTATCTTGCACCTATCCTATCAAAACCCTATTTTCTCCCATTGATTTCCTTCCTTGCTTCAATTGTCATTAGTCAATAGCTTTAGATCTTAGTTAATTTTAGTTAGAAATCATATAAATCTCAATTTTTGATCATCTTGGGTAGCAATTAAACTACAAACTACGAAAATAATGTTTAACTTCAATCCTTGTGGATACGATATTATATTATACTATATTCGACTAGCAAGCATATTTAAATGTGTGTTTTGTGCTCGTCAGTATTCCATTCACCCAGGTGCCGCGAAGTTGTACCAGGAGTTGAGGCACCACTATTGGTGGAGAAGAATCAATAATGATATAGTGGGGTTTGTAGCTCGGTGCCTTAACTATCAGCAGGTGAAGTATGAGCATCAGAGACCAGGTGGATTGCTACATAGGCTAGAGATTCCAGAGTGGAAATGGGAGCAGATCACCATGGATTTTGTAGTTGAGCTCCCACGGACTTCTAGGAAGTTCGATGTTATTTAGGTGATTATGGATCGGCTGACCAAGTCTGCGCACTTCATTCTAGTCGGGACTACTTATTCCTCGGAGCGGTTGGCTAAGATTTACATTCGCGAGATTGTTCACCTTCACAGTTTGCCGGTGTCCATCATTTCAGATCGGGGCACGCAGTTTACATCACAGTTTTGGAGAGCGGTACAGCAAGAGTTGGGCACCCAGGTTGAGTTGAGTACAACATTTCACCCTCAGATGGACAGACAGCCCGAGCGCACTATTTAGATATTGGAAGACATGTTGCGCGCTTGTGTCATTGATTTCGAGGATTCTTCGGATCGGTTCCTGCCATTCGCGGAGTTTGCCTACAATAGCAGCCACCAGTCGAGCATTCGGATGCCTTTGTATTAGGCTTTGTACGGGAGACGGTGTCGGTCTCCATGGGTTGGTTGTTTACCTATGTGTAAACGACTCCAAAATGGAGTTTTGATGGTTTCATTAGCTCCGTTGGGTGATTTTGGACTTAGGAGTGTGTCCGGATCATAATTGGAGGTCCGTAGTTGAATTAGGCTTGAAATGACGAAAGTTGGAAATTTGGAAGTTTGACCGAGAGTGGACTTTGTGGTTACTGGGATCGGATTGGAGTTTCGGGAGTTGGAGTAGGTATGTAGTGTCATTTGTGACTTGTGTGCAAATTTTGGGGTATTCGTGTTTTTGATGTTGTTTGAAGTGATTTGAGGGCTCGACTTAGTTTGTATCGTGTTTTAGGACTTTTTGGTATGTTTTGTTGAGGTCTCGGGGGTGTCGGGTTGATTTTGGATGGATCGAAAATGAGACTAAGTGCATTGCTGAAGCTAGGAGTTTTCTGTTTTGATCGCACCTGTGATGGGTTTGCGACAGGTGTGACTAGAGTTATGAAGGTGCGGAGCTAGGATGGCCTGGGGTAGGACGTAGGTACGAGGGGTAAGCCGCATCTGCAAGCTCGCAGGTGCGAGCAAGCTCCACGGATGCTGAGAACAGGAGCTGGGCTATTTTCGCAAAAGCGGATGCGGGGCCGCAGTTGCGGTCTCGCAAGTGCGAAGACCTTGGCCGCAGAAGCGGCGGGTCGGGGGTTGAGTGTACGTCCGCATGTGCGGACCCCTGACCGCAAAAGCGGTGCCACAGAAACGGCTAAGTGGCTGTAGGTGCGAAAAGGCCTGGGCAGTGTTTTAAAAATGAGGGTTCCGTGTTTTTCTTAATTTTAAACATTTCAAGCTCGGGATTGGGCGATGTTTGAGAGGATTTTCGAGGGGTTTCTTAAGGTAAGTCACTTGTGCTCATTTTTGTTCAATAAATGAGCTTGAAAGTCACTTTTGTTGAATTTCCCACCAAGTTTGTATGTATTTAAGGTGGAATTTGGGAGTTTGAGGCTAGGGATTTGGAAAGTTTAATTTGGGGTTTGGCGTGGCGATTTGGTGTCGGATTTTGGTAAATTTGGTCCAAAATTAAACTTTCCAAATCCCTAGCCTCAAACTCCCAAATTCCACCTTTCGGATTGCATGGGCTTTCGGATTTTATAACTTTTACCGGATTTCGAGACATGGGCCCGGGGCCGGCTTTTGAGTCGACTTTTGTTTAATAACTTAGTATTTTTATTATGGAATTACTTCTTTTAGCTCGTGTTGATTGTATCAAACTGTTTGTGGCTAGATTCGGGGCATTTGGAGGCAGATTTGTGAGGCAAGGGCATGTTGGAGTAGGGATTTGCACAGGTTGAGGTAAGTAACAGTTTTAAATTTGATTCTGAGGGTATGAAACTCTATATTATGTGTCATGTGATTGGTTTGGGGGTGACGCACATGCTAGGTGACGGGCGTGTAAGCGGTACCGTAGGAATTATGACTTGGTCAATTCCATGGAATTGTGTAGTTGAATAATCTGTTGTTATCTGTATATTCTCCATGTGTTACAGAAATTTAACTGTAAATCATGTTAGAAATCATGTTTAGGCTATGTGTTGGTACTGTAGGGACCCACAGAGGCCGTGTTACATGTTAAATTACCTGCTAATTGCTGCTTGTACTCAGTCACAGTTTTACTTGCATATTATATCTCAATCTCTATTGTTCTTTATTGATACATTATATCATCACTGTTTGGGCTGAAGATCATGAATTTTGAGAGCCTGAGAGACTAGAGAGATTGATGACTAAGTGAGGCGAGGGCCTAATTGTGAGGATATTTATGGGAGCGGGTTGCACGTTGCAGCATGTTTTATTGATTTATACCATGATTGGCTTGTTATAGTGCTTGGGCTGAAGGAGCCTCCCCGGAGTCTGTACACACACCCAGTGAGCGCAGGTACCTACTTAGTGCGAGTGTCGAGCGCTAGTGCCGAGCGACTGAGAGAAATAAGAGACTATGAGGAATGAGTGACTGTGAGATTGGAGTGAATTAGAGGACTCAATGATTGTTGATCTGAGATTATGCACTTGATTTCATTATTGTTGTACTTCATCTGGCATATATCACTGTCATGTAATTTCTGAGAGATATTATATCCTCTTTCAATTGAACCTGACATGAATTAACTGTTTTGGCCTTAATTGTCGAACTTGAAAGCATGTCTATCTTCCTATGTTGAAATTACTGTCATTGAACAATATATGTGAAGCTCGTCACTATTTTCAGTCCATTATTTAGTCTTATTACTTACTGAGTTGGTTGTACTCACACTACACCCTGCACTTCGTGTGCAGATCCAGGTGTTTCCAGACACGGTGGGTATTGATTCTCTGCACAGCTTGATTGTTTGGAGATTCCAAGGTAGCTGTCCGGCGTTTGCAGACCTTGTCTCTCCTTCCCTATCTTTCCTCTTTATGTATTTAGTTTCAGACTATCATAGACATTATTTCCAGACTTGTGTTGTATAGATGCTCATGTACTCAATGACATCCCGATGTTGGGAATTTCCGTATTGGGTTTTGACTTTCTATCTAGTTTTTGAGAGTTTTGATGATTTAAACCTGTGTTATTTAATTTTTCATTTAAAAGTGTTAGAAGTATTTTGAAGTGTCAGCTTGCCTAGTAACATGTTAGGCGCCATCACGACAGGCTAAGTTTTGGGTTATGACATATATAATCTGTTAGATCTAAGTTGATTTCAATGATGCAAAATAACCAATTACTCCTTATGTGCATGAACAGTTTTTGAGTAATAGAATGGAAGGCATAAATGAATCAAACGAAAAAGGAAAGAGGAGCAGAAAAATCAATCAAGGGAACTGGCATAATCAATCAAAACGGATATTATAGGAAGGATCTCAATCAAAAGAGGTCAAGGGCACGAAATCATATGTTAAAGATTCTCCCACTTAAAGACGCCAATTGAAGCATCAATCAAGGGCTTTGGCAATGGGAATATTCTCTCATTAAAGGAAGAAATGATTCAAGCCCACGAGTCAACAGAAGAATTAATCTTGGAAAGAATCAATTTTTGATTCCTTTCTGAGTAACCCTCCCTTGGGTTTGCAATCTCTCAAAAAGACATACAAGACATGAAGGCCTCAAGAAGTATAAATACCTACTACACCAGCCTTGGAAAGATATACTTTGATCAAACCAATTTCAATCTATTTGTTCTACTTCAAACAAACACTATAGTCTGCTTTAGGTTTCTTGTGTAACAAAGAAGAGAAGAGAGAGAGAGAGAGAGAGAGAGAGAGAGAGAGAGAGAGAGAGAAGAACACTGGTGAGTCATTGTATCAACTTTAAAGAGAAGAACAAAGTGACAAAAGTTGTTGTTGTATAACAACATCAACCCATCTTTACTAAGCTACTTCATACTTGAAAGAGGTCATCCTTGTAACCTAAGGGGACTGGACGTAGGATTCACTCTGAATCCGAACCAGTATAAAACATATTGTGTCATTTATTTTCTGCATTTTATCTTCTATATTCTGTTCCTGAAAAGTCCAGTCAACTAGAATGCAAATTAGTCAGCTACCTTGAAAAAGAAAAGAAAAATTACAATTCACTCCCCCACCCCTCTTGCACTTTCAATTGGTATCAGAGCAGGTCTCACATTTTTTGCTTAATAGTTTATGAGGAAAGATCATGGAAAATCAAGTAACTGTTGGAGCACTCTTTCAAGAAGGAACATCACAAGCCAGGCCACCATATTTCAATGGACAACACTTTTTTCACTGGAAAGTACGAATGAAAATCTATGTAAAATCTTATGATATAAAAGTATGGCGCGTTATCAAAAAAGGGAACTATCCACTACCAGCAGCAGCTCAACCACCTACTAATCTTGAATATATAGATGAATACACAGACGGACAAATAGTGGTCATTCAGGTTAATGCTAAGGCACGAAACCTATTGTATAACGCTATAAGTGGAGAAGAGTATGAGAAAATTTCAAGTCATGATACTGCCAAAGAAATGTAGGACGATTTAGAAGTCACCTATGAAGGAACCAGCAAAGTGAAAGAAACTCGGATAAACATGTTAGTTCATGATTATGAACTTTTTCAGATGAAAGAAGGAGAATCCATTGAGGAAATATTCGCAAGAATCAGCAAAATCATTGGCGATCTGAAAGCCTTTGGTAAACCCTACTCAAGTAGTGATCAAGTTTGAAAATTCCTAAGGAGTTTACCTACCACTTAGCAGACGAAAGTGGTTGCACTCGAATCTCAAGATCTAAATAAACTTTCATATGAGGAACTACGAGGAGATCTTATAGCATTCGAGAAAACCCATCTCACGAAAACAAGTCAGAAAGAAAAGAAGAAAACAGTTGCCTTCAAAACTACAACTGAAGGACCTGAGAATGATATTGATGACGACCCAGAAGCTCTTGAAGAAGAAATTTCCATGGTATCGAGAAGCATGGATGGATTGATGAGAAGGTATAGAAACACAAGAAGTGGAAGGATGTCATCCAGGCCAACCAGAAAATACAATGAACAAGATAAGAATGATGGGAAGTGTTATGAATGTGGAAGATATGGGCATGTTCAAGATGAATGCCCAGGTCTTAAAAGAAAAGTCTCCAGAGGGTTTAATAAAAATAAATCCTTCGAAGCTGGAGTAATTAACATAGTTCAGAACATGAAGAAATAGCAAATATGTGCTTTATGACCATCCTGGAAAATGACATGAACAAATACTCTAGTTGTTGGACTGATGAAGATACATCAAACGATGAATGCAAGGAAGATACTGAAAATAGTTTCATGGCACGAGGTGAAACAAGCGAGGTAAGATCCTATAACTGTGATAGATGTAATGAATTGTAGGATATTTTTGACCTTACCCAAAAAGTGTTTCAAAATTGCTGAATGAACTAAGGAGACTCAATACGGAAAAGAAATATTGGAAAATTAAGCTTAAAGTTTGTGAAATTGAAAGAGATGTACTCCAAGATAAAGTTCAGGAATTGCAAATGCAACTTAATAGCATGCGCAAATCCAATAGTCACAGTCAGTTCTGTTAAGACTAACCAGGCGACTTACAAGCCAACTGAAAAAGGATTGGTTAGAACTGAGTCCACAAGTACTAACACAAGTGGTAGATCGAAAATTGGATCAACCTCTATGTGTCATTACTGTAACAAAGTTGGACATAAATATTCCTTTTATCGATTTCGTAAATCTAATGTTTCAGGATGGATTTGAAAACCCAAAAATAACCCTGATTCCATTAGAATTAACCAACAAGGAACCAAGCAAGGTTGGGTACCTAAAAGAAGGTGACAATTCTATTTTGTAGGAACACCACAAAAAGAGCTGCAAAGAAAAATGGTATTTAGACAGTGCGTGTTCCAGTCACATGACAGGTGACAAAAATCTGTTCAAAAAAGTCACAAAAAAATGGTGAAAATGTCAAATTTGGTGATAATTCAAAAGGAAAGGTAGTTGGTACTGGTACAGTTCCATTTGGAAATAACTGTGATATTACAGGGGTATATCTTGTAGATGGACTCAACTACAATCTTTTGAGCATAAGTCTGCTATGTGATTCGGGATATGAAGTAAAATTCAAGAAAACATTATGTGCCATTAAAGATTGTAACGACTCGGCTGGTCGTTTTGAGAGTTGTAGCCTCGTTCCCTCATTTACTGCTCATTTTGTACTTTATAGTTGTTATGTGACTTGTCGGGGTAGTCCGTTCGGGTCCGGAGAGATTTCAGAATGAATTGAGACACTTAGTCTCAAAGTTGGAAGCTTAAGTTGAATAGGTTGACCGGATATTAACTTAGTCTCAAAGTTGGAAGCTTAAGTTGAATAGGTTGACCGGATATTAACTTATGTGTAAACGACTCCGGATTGAAGTTGTGATGGTTCTGTTAGCTTCGTTGGTGATTTTGGACTTAGGAAAGTGTTCGGATTATGATCTGGAGGTACGTAGTTGAATTAGGCTTGAAATAGTGAAAATTAGATTTTTGGAAAGTCGGACCGGGAGTGAAATTTTTGTATCAATTCTCATGTCTGGCAGGTTCATATTGATTTTCAGTTCTGGAGCATTTTGCTGATTGTTGACTACTAGCATTTGTTAGGCACCAAAGGATTATGAACTTTTCTTTGTCTTCTCCCTTGTTTTGGATGATTCAGTGATGTTATTGATTACTTCCACTAATGGGGGTTCACACCTACCTCTTCTGTTTTTGACCGCAATCCTACAATTCATCACAGTTTCTCTTCCTCTGCTAAATTGAACATTTGTCTGCTGCGAGGATTGCTTTTCTTTTGTCACTGGAATATCAGCAATTTGAGAGTTTGTGGATGCATTCCGGTTAGCCTCATCATTCTTCTTCACTCCTTTTCCTTTTTGGTCTAGTTGATGATTCTGTTCTTGTTTATCCTTTGTCTGTTCATTCTCCTGCACCCCTATATTTCTACCATTGGCTTGCTCATTATCGCTCTTCTCCTTCTGCTTACCAAGTTCCCTTTCCAATTGAACTAATTTCGTGACCTTGTAGTCTAGAGTGATTGCAGTATTTAGAGACAGACCCCTTCGTATTCAACCTTTTTCTCGGATATTAGCAACATTTCTGGACCCAACAAAGAAATGGCTTAGTCTAGACTTGGATAATCAATCTCAACGTGAACTTTGGCCATACATGGTCTGGTCTTTCCATTAGTAGCAATGTCCATGTACATTGGGGTTCCAACTAGGCTCAAGATTTATTTGATATAGTGTCAGGTATGCAAGTGAAAGGGAAGTTTTGGCAAAAGAACCCAAACCGGAGCAAGAGAGCTATCTTCTTCAGGGGTGAATAACATCTATATGTACGGAGAGAATTTTTTTTAGTTCTCTGTTTTGACCCAACCACTTTGGAAATTAAAATGATGATACCTTGAAAACCAGTGACCTAATCGACAATGGAGATTGGGACTGAGCTCCCATATCCTTTGAACTTCCTAGTTACATTAATAATATGATTAAGTAATACATATTTGCCTTTTAACCCTGCAGTGGAGGTCAGCAATTGAATTTTCTCTACTCCTACTGCTTATGATCTTATCAATCCTCCTGAAAATGATCTCAAAAGTTTCAGATGGATTAAAAAGTTCCAAACAAAATAAAATTCCCCATGTGGCTTTGCCATCATTTTCCAACTAAAAACAACTTGAATCACATTGGGATTAACATAAATAATGTGTGCAAAATGGATAAGGAAACCCTAGAGCACATATTCCTCTACTACAAAGTGTTCGTAGTTTCTGAGGATATTTTAATATAGGCTAATAAAAATACAACAACAATTGTTACTGTTTCCTGTTACATAAAAATGAAACTAAGAACATTTGCTGTAACTTGATCATTATGTGGACAAATGAATTTAACCTTCAAAGCCGGAGGGACATTAAACGGAACATTAGTAATATCATTCAGGTAAAATGGACCTCCATAAAAAAGCTGTTACAAACTAAAAACTGAGGTTCTGTGAAAGGAAATTATAACAATGCAGGTATAGGTGAAGTCATCAGAAATGCGAAAGGAGATTGGGCCTTGGGATTTTATGCATGTAAACCACACCCAAGCTGAGCTGCTAGCGTTACTGCAGAGATATAAACTAGTCAATCAACATGGATAAATTCCAGTGGAGATCAAGATAAACAGTTTGGAAATACTCCAACTACTGCAAAACAATGTTGGAACTTACAATAACATTATTTTGGATTGCAGACTGCTGATGGACCAATAGGGAAACCAGGTGATCAAGCTTTAGGAAATGCAACAGAGTAGCTGATATTTTGGCCAAAGAAGGAAACAAGAAAACCAACTTGTTTGTTCACATCCATCCAGCTCCGCCACCTTTTACTACTTCAGCAGTAATAGTGCAGATAGCCTCGGAGCAAGTTTTGCAAATTATATTTTGGCTAGTACGCATAATAATTTGGCTAGACTTGGTAACTCTAGTATTATTACTGATTCTTATGGACAATGTATCGACTTCTACTTAGTTATATAATCACCCATTCTAATGTTTTTCTTTTTCAAACCAATTATCTTTGTTTCCGTGGGCTGCTTTCCATGTCCTCCATTCCAAGCAGCATGACATATCAATATCACAACCACCAGCATCATCCTTCTTCATTCTAATGAAGCACCAGTACCCGATAGCTGTCTTCACTAAACCACAAACATTATAGCAGATTATCGAGCACCATCCCCATGATATCTGCTTCCTCTTTTTAACTTGATTTTTACAATTTATTCCTCTCTTTCTTTTCTCAACTCTTTCCCCATCTTGTTCTTTATCTACAACACCTAATAATGTCTTATGGCATCCTTTTTTTTTCCTCCTAAAATAACCATCAAGCACCTTTAGCCACTAAGTTTGCATCTTTACACTGTGCCAGGAGTAAATGATGAAAACGTATCACTAGCACTCACAAAAGCTTGGCATAGCGAATTAGGCAAGGTCAAAAGGACAAGCTAGTTCCTCCAGAAGGAGAGCATGACCAACACAGTCCTTTGCCATGGAAATTCAGGTGCAAGCACAAAGAATAATGCCTTGTACCTATATCATGTGGATTGTTCATTTTCTGTAGGAGTGATGCGGCTATGATATTTCATCCTGATTTCTCAAAAGAAATAGCAGAAAAATGCACGGACAATACTTACACACACCCTTATCAGTTATTTGCCTGTCCCTGTTGTAACATAGCTTTAAAAAGAACATTTGGAAATAAACCGAGTAATTTAAGATCCCTGGTTCACCTGTTACACCACATTCCTAATTTTACCATCCTCCGCTGTAAAGAGCTACTAACTTCTAACTTAATAAAAGGATCATCTTCCTTATCATGAATAAATTCTTAAATTTCAAGTACATCCTGATAAAGCAACGGTGAAAACCAGATACATATTTAAAGCCACAACACATGAGGACCTGGTCAATCTTGCAGGAATACAAAGGCATCAAAAATGGAAAAGAAAAGTGAAAAAGTACAATAGCTGCCCTTCATCCTCATCATAATAACTGATTCGAGGAGAATTATGAATCTAGAATTAGAAGAACAGTCACAAAATAGGTGTGAGATCAGTCTTAAATAAGTGGTGTATCAAATTCTTCCGGCAGTCCCATGGCACAAATATGGATTACATACCTTCTTCACTCGAGAGGTTTTCTCATCTTTCTGTAGTTCATTACTTGGGTTGAAGGACTACATGCTGCAGAACAAATGATTAAAAACAAAACAAAGAGTCATGCCTCAGCAGTTCCACACACGCAAACAAGTGAAAAGTGGAGAGTAGTTATTAAAATATATTAGCAATAAAACCTAACCAAAATCTTATGGTATTCACCAGATTAAGTTGCTACCTTGATTTGTGTTCTGTTGTATGTATAAGTTATGTGAACTAATCCATCAGTAGATTGGATAACAGCTGGATAAGAGAACTCTCCTACAGTCTCCTCAAGCGTAACAACATCGTACCACGAGTCTCCATCATCTTCTGAGAGTGCTACCTTTAGCACACCCCTAGAAATTGTATTGTACGCAAGCAAAAGACGACCATCTTTCAGCTTTGTTCCATCAATCCCTGCTTACCAAGTAATCACATAAGCCATAACTACGTTGGAATGAATAGTTGCTTCTCATATTCTTGTGGAAAGTCATATTACTAATGTTCACGCCTACAGTTTGTGAAAGCATGTAAGTTTGATCACATGTAAAAATCTCGTAGCTAAGGAAACCTATGAAGAAACAAAATGTAACCATAGTAGTACAGGTACATCATTTTCAAACACCCTAAAGATGAATTGCATTTTCCTACATAGTTACCTGAGTTAGGATTCGGCAGTTCAGTAGCCTTTGCATAACTCCAAGTATAACCACTGTCATGGGACTCCGACATGCAGATCTTATTAATGCCAGTGAATGATCTTAGAAGAACACGCAACGTCCCATTTGCAGTCTGATAAGGGACGGGTTGAATCACACTAAGAGGGTTATTCTCGATGTATATTGGGCCGTTCTTCCTCCATGTCCTACCTGAATCGGCAGTCATCTGTAGTAAAGAAACAGAAGGCACCCTTTAGTTCCATTAGAACACAGTAGGAATGGATTCTTAGCATTTTCCAAATATTTAGTACTACCTCCATCCATGCTCCCCAAGAGTTCCAACTCTCCACAGATGATCCACAAAGCAAGGAACCGCTTTCCAGCAAGATAGGCTAACGAAAACAAGTGAAAACTTATTCTTAGCTTATCAGATATTCTTAGAGTTGATACATCTAAGATATGGATGGAACTTAAGAGTATTGAATTCGCCATATTCATGCCTTATTTTTTATTGGCCCCAATATACCAGGAGGAAGCTGTTCTCTTGCTGTCCATGTAACACCACCATCGTAAGATCGCTTCAAGCATCCACTCCATCTAATGTATCAAAACCATCAGCAAGCATCGGGAGCACAAAGTATGCTGGAGAAGTTCAATAATTTCAATTTTTGGTTATACTACATGCCAGCCTTTTGATTAACTCATTGACTAAATTTTGTTATAGAATTATGAATTATTATAAGTATAATCAACCCTTACTTTTGGAACTAATTTAGAATTTAGAAATGCTGAAAAACTGTTTTAGAAAATTTGAGACAAAATTTTTTGGTGACCTTTTTTGGAATGGTGACTAGGTCATCTAATTTTTCTAATTTTGTTTGACCTTTGGAATGGTGACTAGGTCAGCTTCTGAGAAATTGCAGATTTTGTTAAACATTTAACAAGCTCGATAACTCTCTAAAACTTAAAGAACCTTGATATAATTGATAATATGCCATTACCTCAGAAAATAACATATTAATGCATTAAGGGATGAAATGAGAAAAGTAACTAAGGGCATCAATGTTAGTGCACGTTTTGAGCAGTACAAAAATGATATCAAATACTAATGAGCCACAGTATAACTGTTAAATGAAAAATATATAAAAAATGAAGGATGTTATAAACTATTGACACTGAAGAGTTTTATTAGTGGTTTCCCTAGTAAAAGGCAAGTTTGAACGTATCCCATGGACGTGGTAAGTCAACATCGCATTCAACAAAATAGAAAAGATAGTAGTACTTTAAATTCAACAATTTACTGTGATGTAACTCGAATAATATGCATGACCAAGGAGTCATATACATGAGAATGAAATTTAGCTCCCAATTATTGCATAAAAACAAGAAGTCAATGCATTTGAAGAAAATATTAACATTTTCTCAACTCTTTTATGATTAATAAGATTATAACCAGGTTGTAAGGAAATGCAAAAAGACTTAAAATATTACTCCTATTGACTTTGTGCGCAAAACACAGCTTTGGTATGAAATGCAACACCTTTGACTTTATGCACAAAACAGAGCAAGGGTATGTGAATAAATTTGCGTTTGTTATGAAATTGATTGTGACTTCATGTTCTATGCATTAATAGTTTTCTTAACACTCTTGTAGTAGTTCATGCTAATACAAAAATTATCTTAGCTCTTCAAGTTTCACGTATTGATGGAAGGTAAGTAGCAAGACACGTCGTTTTATTTTACTAGTGAGACGCTGAAAAGGTTTAACAGATACATGCCTATAAGTGCCTATAAACTGTACTCCCCTCGTAGTAAATTATTGTGTTATCAGTGTTTTCTGGCGAACAATATCACATTGTATCATTCAATGAAACTTAATTGTGGAAAACAAATCTGACTATAAAATGTTAGCTTTGAAACTAAAAGCTCAAACATCTTATGGATATCTAGAGTCTGGTTAGAGATCTGCATAATATAATTAGCCACTAGATTAAAAGGGAAGCCTGAATACTTACTTTTGTACCTCTTGCCCAATTTTATAGAATAATAGTACTTCACTGGAAGGAAGCTTAAACAATACAGGGTTCCACATTGAGACATTAAATTCCTCATCAGCAATTACAGGAGCGTTCCAATGGCCATCCTGCTCAAAATGTTTCATGTTTTCAATTGAATTATCCCATACAACAACAACAACAACAACAACAACGACGACCACTAAAATCCCACAACAACAACGACCACTAAAATCCCACAAGTGGGGTCTGGGAAGGGTAGTGTGTACACACACCTTACCCCTACCCCGAAGGGGTAGAGAAACTGTTTCCTAAAGACCCTCGGCTCAAGAAGACGGAAAAGACGAGAAGAGAAGGGAAGGGACAATATATTAGTACCATCAAATAGAAACCAAAGAAATAATACCAGCATCATAAGAACTAGAAAATAGTTGAAATGCAATAACAAAACCAGAAAATAAGCCCCGATGCTATGAAAAACGGAAGGACAGTGTGAACACAGCATTAACCACTAGCAGTCTAAGGCCAACCCTATCGAACTAGCCTCGCCCCCGGACTCGACTACGTCCTAACCTATAACCCTAATGTTCGACCTCCAAACCATCCTACCAAGGGCCATGAATTATCCCATAATCAGTTTAAAAAGGTAAATCATCTAAGGACTTCACATGTCAATAAGTTTGAAACGATATTTAGGAAAGGTCAATGTAAGTTCCGTAACGACTTAGCTGATATTAATGAACTATAAACTGAAACCATTGGCTCAAATATTGGTTTGCAGTAAAATGCTGATGTATATTATACAAAGAAAACACGGCATACCACCAAAAAGCTAGAGAACTCAAGTTAAGTTGTACAGGATGTGATTACCTTAAAAATTTGTACCCAAATTTTCACATCAGGAGCTCCCTCTACTGTACCACCAAAATAAGCAACCAAGAAATGATCTTTATTCACCTTTATAAAAACCAAATCAGTCACAATCTAAGACCATCAGTCAATGAAAAAATAAAAGTCAATCTACCTAATGACTGAACCTGAACTAAAATTTATCACAACCTCAACAATAGTAGAAGCATGACAATTATTGAACGGGGCCGAATTAGCTGCAAAAGTGAACTCCTCTACCAATGGAACCCATGACCGATTATCAATCTCCATTTTGACAATTGTTGTGGTACTTGTTAGTACTCTTCTTTCCTCACTGTATTAAGTAGATCAGACACAAGTAAGGTTCTTTGAAGTTGAAGAAAAATATATTTAAATTGTGGAGAAAAGAAATAAACATTCTCTTTGTCCCAAAAAGAATGACATTATTTCCGTATTAGTCCGTTCCAAATAGAATACCTTTCTGAATTTGGACACGATTTAACTCGAACTTCTCATTTTACCATTAATGATAAGCTTTTATAATCACAAATGTTATGGCATGTTTAAGACCACAAGTTTCACAAAAGATTGGTTTTTTTCTTAAACAACATATCAAATCAAATTACGCCATACAAATCAAAACGGAGGGAGTAACATAAAGGAAAAAAAAGAGTGATTTATTCAAAGAATAAACCCCTCTTTAAGAACCCAGAAAAACTCAAAATACTGTAAAAGATAACAACAACAACAACAACAACAACAATTGAAAGAGCTATGTTCTATAGTATGGCCAGTACTCATTTTTTAAAAGAATATGCATATACCTCCCAAGAAAGGTATCAACTGGATGAGATAATGCACGAATGTATGAGCTAAAATAACCAACTTATGTTTGGGCTCCAATATATACTTAAACCCAGAAAAAGAACCATAAAAGTAAGAAAATTTGAAGAAAGAAACCAAAAAGATAAAAAGAAACAACAGTGGAATCAACACAAAGCTTGAAACTTTAGTGCAGTTGGCCATGAAAATGCAATTCAAGAACTTAAAGAATCTCAGATTCAGCAATTAGCTAAACAAATTCAGTACTTATCAATAGCAAGAGCACAAAATTTGCACATACGACAAGAAATTAGGTACCTGAAGTCAAAATGGCGCGAGATAGATGTGGGGTTCACCTGCTATCTCTTATACAGGGATTAGGGAGTAATAAATTGCTTAAATGCTCAATCAGCAATCTGCTTAAATAAATTCAAGATTTGAAGATTACTCTATTAATCTTTTTTTTTAATCTCAACTATCACAGATACTGGAATTTTTAAAGTTGCCTATCAAAATACTTGATTAGTTTAAAGGGTTGTTCTTTGGAAAAGAAAAAACAATAATGGGGTGCTTCAGTAGGAAAAACGTGAAAGAGCAGTGTGATTATGCATATAAATGGATGAAAATTTGAATATGGCGATATATATAATTGTCGACTCTGCTGATGAAGTGTCTCTAATTGAGCTAACCCAGCCGAGAGAACAAATCTGAAAAATTGTACTTTGGATCTTCACTTAAGCAACAACAACAACAACCCAGTATAATCACACTAGTGGGGTCTGAGGAGAGTAGTGTGTACGCAGACCTTATCCCTACCCTGGGTAGAGAGGCTGTTTCCAATAGACCCTCGGCATCCTTCCCTCTCCAAGAACTTCTCACCTTGCTCTTGGGGTGACTCGAACTCACAACTTCTTGGTTGGAAGTGTATCTTCACTTAAGATGGACAACAAATTCTCAAAAGTGGTGTATATTTAGTCCAAAAATCCAATAAATTACAGGCTCAAATGGGTGATTTGGGCTGATGTTGAGCGGGTTAAGATGGGACCTAATTATTAATTGGGTCAAATGCCCAATCCTGCCCAGAGGTTACATGGGCTAAGTGGGCTAAACAAAGAATCATAGTCCAGCCCGTCCAACTTGACCCAACTTTTCTTTTTTCTTCTTGGAGATATCAGTTGAAATTTTAAAAATTTTACCTCCTATAGCAAACGTATACACTCTATTTATTATAAACGAATACAATTTTAAAATATTATTTTTTATAGCTACCTTTTATATTTTATAGCAAAATAGATATTTATGGTATATTCTACAATTGAGGCGTGAAATACGCTATTTATGTTTTCTCGCTCTCTTTCTTTCAATTAACACACGATTCTCTCTCAAAATTCCAACAAAATTTTTCTTTTTTCTCTCTCTCTCTTCCTTCTCTCTCTTCGAGTATGCCGGATATTGCAATGAATTTGTACTGCTTAGTTTCTACGCCGGATATTGTAATAGATTCCTCTACACTGATACTGCAATATTTTTTGAATTGCATAAAGTCAAAACAAGAAAAAAGAAAGAATAAATATGTTGAGTCACACCCAATTTATGATTTGACCGGTCGAAGAAGTCAAGCATGCGTTTTGGATTAACAACCAATTTCTTTCGATCAAGCACGGAGTGGACCACATCTAGACTGAGCTTTTGAGGGATTTCCGATGACTCCAAGAGAAAATTCCAGTTTTTATGTTTCAGAAGCGTTGAGATTTTCCAGTTTTAGTCACATATAATGATACAAATACATTGTATTATGTACAAATTCACTCAAATATATTATATTTTTATATAAATCACTATTGTTTAGTGGCTATTAACTTCCTATAGCTACCATATACATAATTACTTCCTATAGCTACTATTCAGTTGTTACGGTAGTGTATTCGTGCCATGTATTCATGAATACAGCAGCAAAAGGCGCCTAAAATCAGGGCAGTCCGGCTGTACGCGCATGTATTCACATGTATTCGCGCCATGTATTCATAAATACAATAACGACAATCACCTTAAAAATAGGCATGTCCAGCTGTCTAATAACGGAAATAATATGAATTAGCGTGATACACTCCTAATATAACTCAACAAAATCAATTCTTACATGCCTCATTATCAACCCAATTAATTAGAATAATTTTTAGTTGTATATAACTGTTGTATTTAACTTTAGTATTTAGTGTGTTTTAATTTTTTTTTACTGTTGCATTCATTAGATTAAATGTTTGTATTTATTGTATTCACTATTTTATATTTAGTGTATTCAAATGAATTTGTATTAGCAGCATTTTAGTTATTCCTAATGCATATTATTACTGTTGTATTTAGTATATTTCATTGGTTGTATTCACTTTATTTCTATTTGTATTCAATATATTTTACTATGTTTTATTGTATTTTAAAATTAAATGTATTCACTATTTATATTCTGTTCTATTTTAATGTTTGTATTCAGTGTATTTCAATGTTTATATCATGTATTCATGCATGAATACATGTGTATTTAGCTGTATTAAAAAAATACAAACCTTCGAAATACATAAATACATGCAAAAAATAATGTATTTATAGAAAAATATAATGTATTTGAGTGAATTTGTACAGAATACAATGTGTTTGTATCATTATATGTGACTAAATAGCAAAGAAGGGAAGTAAGTTCGCCGGATAGTGGTTTCGATAGCTACCACTAAAATAGGTATGTGACTAAATTATGTATTTGTGCCATGTATTCATGAATACAACAGCAAAAAGCGCCTAAAATCGGGGCAGTCCAGCTGTGCGCGCATGTATTCATGCTGATGTATTAATGAATACAGCAGTAAAAAGCGTCTAAAATCATGGCAGTCCCAGCTGTACGCACATGTATTCACATATATTCACGTCATATATTCATGAATACAGTAACGACAAATTACCTTAAAAATAGGTATGTCCAGTTGTCTAAGAGAGATGAAAAACATAAATAGCGTATTTCATGCCTCAATGGTAGTATATACCATAAATATTTATTTTGCTATAAAATATAAAAGGTAGCTATAGAAAATAATATTTTAAAATAATTTTAATTTATAATAAATTTGGTGTATACCTTTGCTATAGGAGGTAAATTTCCTAGATTCTTTCAAATATAAGATGGGTAATCCATCACTGTTAAAGTTTGAGTAGCGACGGGTTGAGTTTGGATTGTCTCATGGGTTGACTTTGGGCTAACTGTTGTCATGGGTCAGGATGGGTTATGCCCAAATCAGCCCACCGGGATCATGCCCAGCCCATTAATGTTGGGCGGCTTGGACGGGTTATATTGGTTTGGATTGCTTTTGCCAGCCCTAACAAATTACATGTGAATAAAAATATGTCCTTACTTTCTGTAGGCTTTGGACATTATTTTGTTGAAATTGAAAAAATAGAATTTGACACTTATACGCAGCTCTTAAGAACTATTGCCAGCCAGTTAAACCCGTTTGCCAAGCTATCAAAAATGATTTTATTTGAAAAAATACTTCTTTTCAAAAGTACTTTTCGAGAAGGAAAAAGAGCCAAATATATCCCTCTTCTTTTGAATATTGTCTATATTTAATCTCCGTTATACTATCCGGCCAAATTTACCTCTACCGTTATACTATCTGGCCAAATTTACCCTTATCATCAGCAAACATTTAAAAATTACCTCTTGATCTGTTAAATAATCCAAATCTCCTAAATTCCTTTTATTTAAATCACTTATTGTTCTTCTTGCTCCATTATTTTTAGAAATTACTATTGATGTGAATGCTAAAGTTACTAGACTATACAAATTATTTATAATTTTTTTAATTACCAATGCACCCACTTCTTTTCTTGTAATAATGGGTTTGGAATTGGTTTAAAATTTTATTTATTTTTCAATCATATACACACCGTAGAATTCAGTGGGTCTATTTATTATGTATTATATGCAGTTGATTATCATGTATGTACATGTATATTCAAATATATTTTGTCATTTCCTGATTAGTATAGAGTTCGATTGACTAACTTAAGAGTGCACAATGTGTAGGCATTTGATTAAAGCAAAGTGAAATTCGACAATATAAAGTCCCCGAGGAACTTCAACTCCAATCACTAATACTTGTAAAATCTCCATACATTTGGTACAACGAAATTATTAAATTGGGGATGTTGTAAATACTTTTAGAATTTAGAAAAGCTACCCAATTTAGATTTTTCAATTAACTATACTTTGTTTATTTACAATTATATTATTTAATATTTTTTTCTTTTTTTTTTTTTCAATTCAGAAAGCAGGTAAATGCCAATTATTTCGAAAATAGTGGACCAAAAAGAAGAATCAGTAACTTAATTAAAATGATTTGGGAGATTCCGGGTTACCGAACGGACTAAGGGGTAATTTTTTAAAATTTATTTATTGTAGGGGTAAATTTAGCCTGATAGTATAACGGAGGTTAAATGTAAACAATATCTAAAAGTAAAGTGACATATTTGGCTCTTTTCCCTTTCGAAAAAGTATTGTTCAGAGAGTAACAATTTATGCTTGGCCAATTTATTTGAAAAGTGATGTTGATAATACTTGATAAGCAAATTAGATTTGGCGAATTTTGAGTACCTTTGAGTGCCAAATTTTCACCAGATGTCTAGTTTACCATTAGTATTATTTAAAATAGAATAATAAATTCAAATATTTTTTCATAAAAGAATTCAATTATTATTTTTTATTTAATTAAAATACGAAACATAAAATAAAAGTATATGTGAAAATTTTTAATCAATATAATATATAATTATTCAAAGAAATAATATCGGGTATCTGGTATTACTTACTGTTTACGTGATGATTCAAATACGTCAAAATACATCATTCAATATAAATTAAAAATTTACTCCATAAATTCTATATAAAAAAAGAGATTTATTTATAGTAGAGAGACTATTCTCCTAAGAAGAATAGGAGAAGGAAAATAAAAATATTACAACAACAACAACAACACCAAACCCAGTGAGTTTTCATAAGTAGGATCTGGGAAGGATAATGTGTATGCAGACCTTACCCCTACCTTAGGATGGCAGAGAGGTTGTTTCCGATAGACCATCGGCTAGAGAATAGATGAAAAGAAGTAATGACCACAAGTAATAACAATAACAACAACAAGATATTAAGAAAATCAAAGCGAAAGATATCAATCAAACAATAGGTAGAGATAGCAATCTAAGAGTAAAAGGGATTCCATACTAACACTAATGCTATCTGTCTGAGAAAGAAAGAGCAAAACGCTCGGCCACCTACTAGCCTTCTACCCTAATTCTCGACCTCCACACCCTCCTATCAAGGTACATGTCCACGGTAAGCTCCAGTTATGCCATGTCTTTCCTAATCACGTCTCTTCAATACTTCTTTGGCCTACATCTACCCCTCCTCATCCCCACTAAGACCAACCTCTCACACTTCCTAACTAAAGCATCAGTATTCTCCTCTCGCATCATATCCTCCACGAGGGCCATTCTCACCTTTTCCCAAATAATTTCATTCCTAATCTTATCAAATCTTGTATGCCCGTACAACCATCTCAATATTCTCATTTCAGCTACTTTTATTTTCTGGACATGAGAGTTCTTCACTGGTCAACACTCTATCTCATATAATATATTCGGTCTACCCACCATTTTATAGAAATTATCTTTTTAGTAGCGTATTCTTATCACACAGGACACCAAAAGCTATTATTTCATCCATCCTGCTCTGATACAATGTGTGACTTCCTCATCAATCTCCCTACTTTCTTATATTATTGACCCAAGGTACTTGAAACGTCCTCTCTTGGGGATGACTTGTGTATCAAGACTCACCCCATGTCCGCTTCCTGGGTGGTACCTAAAACTTCCTCTCTTGGGGATGACTTATGTATCAAGCCTTACCTCTATGTCCACTTCCTGGTTTATGTCGTTGAACTTGTAGTCCAATTATTTCGTCTTAGTCCTTCTCAACTTGAAACCTTTAGACTCTAGGGTCTGCCTCCAAACCTCCATTCTCTCGTTAACACCACCCTGTGTCTTGTCAATCAAAACTATATTATCAGCAAATAACACACACTGTGAGCTAAAGGTTGATCCCCGTTGCAACCCCATCACAATCGAAAAGTATTTCAAGTATCCTCTCGTTGTCCTTACCCGGGTCTTAGATTCATCATACATGTCCTTAATCACCCTAATATAGGCTATAGGGACCCCTTTAGCCTCCAAGAATCTCCATATCGTCTCTCTCGGGACTTTGTCATGTGTTTTTCTAGGTCAATGAACACCATATGCAAGTCTTTATTTATTTTCCTATACTTCTCCACCAATCTTCTCACATGATGAATGACTTCCGTAGTCGAATGGCCCAGCTCTCAAAAATAGATACACTTCACCTCACCCAAACTTTCATCATATACCTTAGCAGCTTGATACCCCTATAATTATTGCAATTTTGGATATCACCCTTATTCTTGTACAATAGAATTATAGTACCCACCTCTATTTTTCGGCATCTTCTTCATCCTTAAAATGATGTTAAACAACCTAGTGAGCCATTCCAAACCTACCCTACCTGCATTCTTCCAAAATTCTACAGTGATTTTATCTGGCCCGATTGCTTTTACCCCTGTGCATCTTACGCGTAGCCCTTTCGATCTCATCCACTCTTATACGCCTACAATAATCAAAATTGTGATGACTCTCGGAGTGCTTCAAATCACCCATCACAATGTTCCTATCACCCTCTTCATTCAAGAGTTTACGGAAGTATGTCTGTCATTTTCGCTTAATATGAGCCTTTTCCATTAAAACTTTTCCTTCATCATCTATGAGGCACTTAACTTGATCCAAATCACGAGCCTTTATTTCTCTCATCTTGGCTAGCATGTACAACTTCTTGTCCCAACCTTTGGCCTCAAGCTCTTAATACAAACGTCCAAATGCTGCAATCTTAGCTGTAGTAACCGCTAACTTCACTTCCCTCTCTTAGCCCTCCTATACCACTCCATGTTCGTCCTCTTATCCTCCTCGTCCATGCTCTTTACTAGCTTCAAATACGCCGCTTTATTGGATTTTATTTTTTCTTGTACATCCTCACTCCACCACCAGTCCCCTTTTGTGGCTGCCAGAGAAAACCTCATGATCCCTAACACCTCTCTCGCATCTACTCTAATGTATTCAGCTATCTTGGTCCACATACAGCTCGCATCCCTACTAATCCTCCAAGCCCTCACAACCAGTAACTTCTCCCCCAACTCCTGAGCTTTGTCATTAGTTAAGTCATCCCACCTGATCCTAGGTTGACCATACACAACCCTTTTTTTCCTCTTCCTCATGATCTTTAAATCCATTACCAATAGCCTATATTGAGTCGTGAGATTCGAACTTGGCATAACCTTGCAAATCATAGACCTCTATAACACTTTCGGAGGAGTAGATAATAAATTTGTGTCTTAGGCATCATGAAAGTACAAGAGGGGGTGAATTGTAGCCTTTTTAAATTTCTAGTCGACTACTCCTTAGACCTAATCGACTAATGCGGAGACAATATGCACAATACTGTTAGTACTTTGATTCAATCAAATACTAATCTCAACAAATAGTAATGGCTTATAATAAAATATAAAAGCAGTAAGGTAAATAACCCCAGGAATTTTATACTGCTTTCGAACCAATGTGGTATCCTAATCCAGTCCCCTTGAGTTGCAAGGAGGTTATCTCTTTAGCTCTTTATAATATGAGTTGAGTACAACTTGTGTGATT
>AWOL01S0037365.1:0-14209 GCA_000715115.1 Nicotiana otophora | reverse complement strand
CGTCCTTCAAATCTGTTTGGATAAAGGATGAAGGTTGTGCAAAAACAGTGATGCCAGCTGTGGTGTCCATGTTGCATCCAGACTTAGCTAGTATATCTGCTATTTGTTTTTGCTCCCTGTAAGTGAAACGTATAGTAGGATCATCCAGTCTTGCGAGGAGAAACCTGCAATCATTTATAATTTAGCATATAATGGGCGTGAGGTCTGTAAAATGGTAATTATTGTTTAGGCATCAATGTTTATTTCTATAGGTTTTATAGCCACAATTAACAACTAATTGTAACCCATGATAGAGGGCGCGCAATTCAATTTCAACACTTCTATGAGAGATATGGTGCCATGCAAAACCGTAAGCCAATTGCCTGCGGAGTCTTGTATAACACCTTTCATCCCACCCTGTCCAGTATTTAAGTGTACTGAACCATCGGTATTTAGCTTGAAGAGGGTAATGGTAGGTGGGTCCCATTTAAGGTATAGTGGTGTGTGACTGGGTGAGTGAGCGGGCATTCCTTCAATGTAGAAAGATTCCGCTGCGAGATTTAGGATATGTGAGGAAGAGAGCGGTTTGTGAACTGAGTGAAAGACTTTAGCATTTCGAGTAAGCCATATATGCCATAAACAGAAAGGTATGAGGACGGAGTTAGCGATATTAAGGGAGTTAGAAATATCAGTGTGTAATATAAGGTGATTTAGGCATTCGAGTGGATTGGTTTTAAATGGAGGAAAATCAGCAATTGCCTGAAGACAATTTTATCCAAACATCAGTCAAGTCAAACTAGTGAACTACTATAACAAGATTTTCTTTGAAAATAATAGAAAAATAACACTCACTTCATAGCTGACAACTACTAAGTAAAGATTCAAGCCAACATCTTATTCAACACAAACTTTTTCTTATTCTCTTTCTAGCACCAAAGTTATCCTAACAAATCATCACTCACCAGAAGTAAAACGAGAAATCACAATTTTGGAAGGTGTGCATAAATGGAGAACTTAAATATACAATCAAGTGAAAAATCTGAATCATACCAAGATTCAAACTTTTTGAAAGTGTAGCGGCAATTTTCTCCATATCTATTGCAGTGTCCTCCTCTTTAGAATCATCACAAGCTAAAAATTAGAAAATTTAAAAAATTATCAAACTACAAGAAAGTTCATAAAATAAAATACACATGATATTGATTATAATGTAACTTGATGCCCATAAAAGTTAATTTATAAAACACAACTTAGATTCTGCATTCTCCGGTTGAATAGAACTCTGGAATTTGCCAATAACTCGACCACCAACACTAAAAACCGACTCAGATGCAACTATGCTGATAGGTATACTTAAGAAGTCACGAGCCATCAATGAGAGTTCAGGATACTTATTCCTATTATCTCTCCAAAACGTAAGCACGTCAAAATTTTCATTTCCTTTGCAAACTAATACAGGCTCTTCCAAGTATAAATCCAACTGTGTCTTTTCTGAACTACACTCAGACGGACTTTCAAACATGTCAAATTCATCCATTTCATCCATTATTCTATCATAACATCCATGACTACTACTTCCAACAATTCCAACATCGGATATTTTCATGTATGCTTTAAACAGCTTATGCAAATTATCTTCAACAATCCTAACTTTTCATTGCAAGTCAAAGGATCAAGTTTTGAAAAGGAAAACTTTACCAATTGTAACTTATATCGTGGATCAAGGACGACTGCCATAGCAGCAATTGGACTGTAGTTGTCTTGCCAATATTTTGTAAACTTCTTCTCCATTTTCATAGCCATCGCCTTGATAGTAGAATCCTCACTACATGTCTCTTCCCTTATCAACATATTATTTTCCCAAAATTTATGAAAATATAAATTGACGGTAGTATAATGGCACCTAGAAAACAGTGTAGTGATTTCATAAAAAAGGCCTTATAAACTTAGCAATCGTTTCAGACCCAATCCTCATATGAGGGAAACATTTAAAATCTTTGCCAAGCATCTTGAAGTCTGAAAATGCTCAATGATAAGGGAAAGTTGTATCAAGCATCAACTATGTATAGTTCCATCTTGTAGACACATCTTGGCATCCTTTTTCCGTCAACTTTAAACCAAGATTCTTGATCCACTCAACAAATTTTACAATCTTTGACTCAGAACCTTTAATATATCTTATACTTTCTCTAATGTAAAAAGTAATACTTTCTATTATTTTCAAACATGCTTTAACAATCAAATTCTAAATATGATTTGCACACCTGATACGGACTAAGTGTCCATTTGTCACGACCCAATTTCTCCCTCCATGAACCATCGTGATGGCACCTAGTCTCTATGACTAGGTAAGCCTAACACTTTTGCGGAAGTGAAACTAAAGCATGAACATTAACTACTAACAGTAATAAATATCTAATAAGCAACTAAATACCACTCGTCATATACAATTATCACCTCGGAAAATGTTCAAAACAATTTCCCAAAACTCGGAATACTGTAAGTCACAAGCTACTAAGAAGTTTAACCGTTCTATACATCATTTCTACAAAAAAAAGGGAAAATAAACATAGTGGGATAGGGGGGGGGACTCCGAGGATCTGTGGACGCGAGAAGATGTACCTTGAAGTCTCCAATAAGCAGTAGCAACTGCAACTAGTGATGAGGCTGATAAGATGAACCTGGACCTGCACACGAAAAATATGTACAAAAAAAGGCGTGAGTACACCACAACGGTACCCAGTCAATGCCAAGCCTAACCTCGGTCGAGTAGTGACTAAATCAGGTTAGGGCCCTACTGGTATAAATATAATGAAATAAGACAGAATGAAATATCACAGTAAAATAAATACGGAAATCTAACAGGAATAGAATAAATGAAAGATAATAGCTCAGAACACAGTGATAACAACAGGGGATCTCCCGAGATACCGTCTCGTAGTCCCAAACCTAAATGTGCAGGGGGATCTCCCGGAATACCATTTCGTAGTCCCAAAATAAATATACAAAACAGAGGGATCTTCCGGAATACCATTCCGTAGTCCCAAAGTAAATATGCAGTACAGGGGGATCTCCCAGAATACCGTTCCGTAGTCCCAAAGTAAATATATAGCACAACCCACCGAAATAACAGTTACAACAAGAGTTCCTACAGTTTAGACTAAGTTCAAGACAAGGAAAGCAGGTAATTTCACTAAACATACTGCACAGAGTTCAAATAGGCAGTTAAACAAGTAGGCATGCTATTCTAGTCTAAACAGGATATTTACATATTCTAGTGTGTTTCAATTAAGGAGAAAACAAGTTATGACATAGTGAAAAACGGAGTTTTACAACAAATATCCCGTGTACGTACTCGTCACCTCACGTATACGGCGCTCACATATCAAACAATACCAAATCCTAAGGGGAGTTCCCCCACACAAGGTTAGGCAAGCCACTTACCTCGAACCAAGCTCTAATCAATCTGTCACAATGCCTTTCCCTCGAATATCCGGCTCAGAGTGGCCCAAATCTAGCCAAAATCAATTACATATCATAAATATAACTATAAGAAACTAATCTAGCTAATGAAATCAAAGCTAACACAAAAAATTGAAAAATCACTCAAAAAGCTTCCCCTGGCCCACGTCTCGAAATCGGGTAAAAGTCACAAAATACGAACACCCATTCACTCACGAGTCTAACCATACCAAATTCACTCAAATTGGATACCAAAATCTCGATCAAAACCACAAAATTTGGTCTAAGAACTTTTCTCAAATATTCCCCATTTTAACCCAAATCCGAAATAAATGATAAAATTAATGATAGATTATTGGGTTATAACCATAAAGGAGTTAGGAATCATTACCCAATGACTCCCTCTGAAAATCTCTCGAAATTGCGTCTTCTACCGATCTCCCAATTTAATTTTGTGATATGAACTCAAAACCCTCATTTTTGAACTTTAAATTCTGCCCAGGTATGCCCTTCTTCGCGAACGCGGTCAAAGCCTCGCGTTCGCGAAACACAAGCTGCTTCAAACCAAAATATACTCATCGTGAACGCGATGCACTGGTCGCAAACACAAAGCTTAACTAGCCTGACTTTACGCGAACGCGGGGCACTCATCGTGAATGCGTAAGCTATCATGCCAGGAACCCATCTGACCGTTGACTCTACGCGAATGCGAGGTCCTTATCGCGAACGCATAGCCTTAGTGTTCAATACCTTCGCAAATGCGGGAACGACATCGCAAACGTGAAGAACAACCTCAGCTGCCTTTCCCAGATGCTCTACGCGATCACAAGACCTCTCTCGCGAATGCGATGAAGGATTGTTTGCAACTAAACACCAGAAATCTGCTATCTTTCAAGTCCAAAAACTTGTCCGTTAAGCACCCGAAACTCACCCAAGGCACCCGAGCCCTCAACCAAACATACTAACCAATCCTAAAATACTATACGAACTTAGTCGAGCCCTCAAATCACATCAAACAATGCTAAAATCACAAATCACCCTCCAATTCAAACTTAAAGAACTTGAAACTTCAAAATTCTACAACCGATACCGAAACCTATCAAACCACGTCTGATTGACCCCAAATTTTGCACACAAGTCATAATCAACACTACAGACCTACTCCAACTTCCGAAATCAGATTCCGACCCCGATATCAAAAATTCCACTATAAGTCCAAAACTTTAAAATTCGACTTTCGCCATTTCAATCCTAAATGAGCGACGGACCTCCAAAACACAATCTGGACATGCCCCTAGGCCCAAAATAACACAACGAAGCTAACGAAATTGACGAAATTCCATTGCGGAGTCGTCTCCATACAGTTCCGACTATGGTCCAAATTCTAAGGCTTAAACCTCAATTTAGGAGTTAAGTGTCCCAAACACTTCCAAAAACCAAAAGGAAACCTCCCGGCAAGTCACAATAGCAGAAAAGGATATGGGGGAAGCAGTTAATAGGGAATCGGGGCTCTAACTCTCAAAACGACCGACCGGGTCGTTACACCATCACAAAGCAAAAAATCTATCAGCTTAAAATGCTCAAACAAGCAACACTACTAAAACAAAGAAGAGAAAATAGATTACCAAATAGACCGATGTTGGTCGATAATTGGAAAAAATCAACCGAAAATCGATTGATTCATGGCGGTCGGTAGAGCCAATCGACAAACTTCGGTCAATTGTGACCGATCGATTTCAATCGGTCAATTAAATTCCACAAACGACCAAAAAAGAAACAATCTGCAGAAAAACCGACAGAAGTTGGTCGATATTTTCAATTATATAATTAAAAAATACACCATATGAGAATCGAAGCGGGGTCTGTACTGTGGCAGGATACTACTCTACCATTAGAACATTGTTTTATTTTAGTTTAAGACTTTATTTGATATTATTTAAACTCTTTGATTGCATTTTTGCGTGAAAATAACTGACTGATTTCAGCCGATTTTACTAAAAAAATAAAATTACCGACCGAAATGGATCATTTTTTGAATATTAATTTTGATTTATTTTAAATTAAAAACCAATCAAAGATGATCGGTTTCTTGAAAAATAAATTTCACGGAACGCAAAAATAATTTCCTGCATTTTTGGGCCAAAACAACCGACCGAAGTTGGTAGGTTTCGTAAAAAAGAAAACTAAAAAAAAATATATTTTTAAGCATTGACAGAAGTCGGTCGTTTGGCCGCGGTCGGCTTTAGCCAAATTTATAATAGTGCAACCTACAACACTATCATGTACGAATTTTTGCGATCACGCTTTAACCTCTGTCCGAATACGATATCTCTAATACCTGGCTCTGCACAAAAATGTGCAGAACTGTAGTATGAGTACACCACAGTCGGTACCCAGTAAGTATCAAGACTAACCTCGGTGGAGTAGTGACGAGGTATAGTCAAGACACTCACTAGTCATTTAATGTGTGCAATATAGTAATATACAAGGATAATAGAAAACAAATAGTAGCGACGATAACGAAGATCAATCGGGGATATGAACAACAAGGCAACAAGAACACCATAAATATTACTCAAACGAATAAGGAACACAAGTACAACCAATTAATCAAATCCTTCAAATATACGTGCCACGACCCAAAACCTAGCCCGTCGTGATGGCGCCTATCTCAATACTAGACAAGCCGACAATCTTAATAAATCACATATCTTTTAAATACGAAAACATAATGATTAATTTTAGAGGAAGAAAATCTCACAAGTACAAATATAAATACTCCCAAAACCCGGTGTCACTGAGTACATGAGAATCTAGTATGAATACAAGTCTGGAAAATACGATCTATAATAATCTGAGACCAAATATAGTAAACAAGGAGATACGGAAGGAGAGGCAAGGTCAGTGAGGTACGACAACTACCTCTGAATCTCTGAAAAATTAACTGTGCGAAAGAATCAACACCCTCTATGTCCGGGAACTCCTGGATCCGCACACGAAGTGCAGGGTGTAGTATGAGTACAACCAACTCAGCAAGTAACAATAATAAATAAGGAGCTGAAGATAGTGACGAGATACACAGTTATAGTTCATTTTCAGTAATTCCAGCAAAGAATAGACATGATTTCAAATCCGGCTGTTTAAGTCAAATCAATTTTTATACAGTTCAAGTTCATGTAATTCGGATATAAAAATCTTTCAGCGATTTCACAACAATGACAGATAGCAACAAAGTGCAACAACAAATGAAAAGCAAGTACAGCCTCTCAGGGCAACAATCACTTAATTTATCACAACAGCTCAATCACTCGGCTCTCAGCCCTCATTACTCACACTCAATAGGTACCTGCGCTCACTGGGGGTGTACAGACTCCGGAGGGGATCCTACAGCCCAAGCGCTATAATCCGCACGGACAACTCACATGCTGCATGGATAACTCACGAGCTATAATATCAATATCTGGATCCGTACGGCCAACTCACGTGCTATAGTATAATATCTAGATCCGCACGGACAACTCATGTTCTTCGCGGACAACTCACGTGCTATAGTATAATATTTCACAATCAGGCCCTCAACCTCACTCAGTCATCATTCTCTCCAGTCTCTTGGGCTCTCAATAGTCATGATAATCAGCCCAAACAACAATAATATGATGCATCAATAATGAACAATAGAGACTGAGATAAAATAAACAAGTAAACTATGACTAAGTACAAAACAACAATTTAACAGATAATTCAACATGTACACGACCTCTGTGGTCTTTACAACACCAACACATAGCCTAAGCATGATTCACTGTCAAATTTCTATAGCACAGAAAGGGCACATAGCTAACAACAAGCTTATTCAACTTTCCAGTTTCACGGAATGGACCAAGTCCCAATTCCCACGGTGCACGCCCATACGCCCGTCACCTAGCATGTGCGTCACCTCCAAAATACTCACATAATACAATAATCTGGAGTTTCATACCCTCAAGACCAGATTTAAAACTGTTACTTACATCTAACCGTGAAATTCTTATTCAGCTAAGCCTTTGCCTCATGAATTGGCCTCCAAACGCCTCGAATCTAGCCACAAATAATTCGTTTCAGTCAATAAATTTTATTGGAATTATTCCATAAGAAAATGTAAATTTTCCATAAAAACGAAACTCATAAAATCAGACAACCCATTCAATTACGAGTCCACCCATACCAATTTTATTAAATTACGATAATAACTCGACCTCCAAATCTAATATTTTTATTCTTGAAAAGTTTTGCAAAAATCTTGATTTCTTCCATTTAAATCCGAAATAAATGATGAATATAACCATGGATTTATAAAATATAATCACTTTTAGATATAGGGCACTTATCCAAGTTGAAGTCTTAAAGAAATCCTCAAAGTCGCCCAAGAACCGTGCTCCAAAAATCCAAAACGAAATGAAGGAAATGACCATTTTTGGTCCTTAAGTTTCTGCCCAAAAAACACTATTCTGGTCGCTAAAATTCCAATCCCGTCGCTAAAAGTGTCAAATGTGGTCGCTAAAGGTGTGCACCAGAACTGTATACACCAGCAGTTTTGTTTTCACTAAAAATGCTCTAACTCCATCATACGAACTCGGAATTCAACGATTCTTGTTTCTATGAGTCACAAATAATAATACGAACCTACTCATTCAATCGAAATTCAATTCAGAGCGAATTTGCTCAATGCGATAGCAATTTCGCTCGTTAAATAATTAACTCTTATTTCGCACTAAAAACCCAATCAGGACTTGATGAAATTAGACCAAACTTTCCAGATCACTCCTATAATGCATTATCAAAATCCCGGAAGTCTCGATATCTAATTTTGATCTCTAGAACTAAAAATGGACCTTTGGATCATTACATGCTTATGCTGAAAACATCAAACTCTTCCCCGACAGCCTGTAGTGTATCAACCATAACGTCTTGTACTCAACCCCAACTGCCAAACAATTTACATTTCTACAAACTAGATACAAAAGACTATAACTTTCATGTTTTGCTCATCTCCCAACTCCTTATAGATTGCGAAATATAAGCTCCCAAAATCAGCCCTGTGCAGCAAAAATTTTGGCGATGCACACTGCTGTAGCCAAAATCTGCAGTACCAGCTTCAATCAATCGATCATAACTTTCTGTACAACTGTCCATATTATGAATGGTTTAACTTCTAGAAACTAGAATCAAAGGGCTACAACTTTTATGTCTTGATAAGTTTTAGATTCCATATAGATTTCGAGATATAAGCTTCCAAAGTAAGCTCTGTGATTGCACCAGTTGCTGTCCAAAAACAGCTTCTGCAGTAGAAAAATTCCAGCAGCTCCTTTTGTCCGAAATCCATTCCGTTAACCTTCCGAAATCCACCTGAGGCCCTCGGGACTTTAACCAAATATACCAACATGTCCGAAAACACAATACGAACTTAGTTAAGGCTTCAAACAATGCCAAACAATGCCCAAATTACGAATCGCGCATCGAATCAAATTATGAGTTTTCAAATCTTCCAACTTAAATATTTTGCGCCGAAACGTATCAAATCAATTCCGATTGACCTCAAATTTTGCACACAAGTTATAAATGACTTAACGGATCTATGAAAAGTTTCAGAACAGAATTCAGACTCCGATATCAAAAAGTCAACTCCTCGGTCAAACTTCTCAAAAATTCAAGTTTCGCCATTTCAAGCCTAATTCCTCTACCGAACTCCAAATAATTTTTCTGACATGCTCCTAAGTCCAAAATCACCATAGGAGTTATTGGAATCATCAAAATTCTATTCAGGGGTCGTTTACATATAAGTCAAACTCCAGTTAACCCTTCTCAGTTAAGCTTCCAACATGAAATTCGTTCTTCCGAACTAATCTCGAAACACCTGAAAATCAACACCAACAAATTCACACACGTCATAATACATCATATGAAGCTATTCAAGACTTCAAATAGTTGAAAGGAGCGTAAATGCTCAAAATGACTGGTTGGGTCATTACAATCTCCCCACTTAATAATACGTTCGTCCTCGAACGTGCCAAGAGTTGTTCCTAAGCCTTTAAATCACTGTTCCTCCTTACCATGCACATACCTGGGGGTGATCCCACATCACCCTATTTTATATAGGCCTGGCAACATAACACAACTGAAAATCATTAATTTAACATTAGCCCAAAACTTGGAGCCCAATTTCTAACGCCGAGAATTCTTTCCAAGATCTAAATCTCACATCTACACCATATAAGTCTGAACAATATGTATCAAGCCATAACCATAATCCCAGATATAATAACATAACATACTACACAATTCGCATACTCGCAGCACCTTTCCCGATCACAGTAACTACTCAAAACCTACCAAGTACTAGTATAAAACCCAAAACCTAGTCCGTCGTGATGACGCCTATCTCAATACTAGGCAAGCCAACAATCTCAATAAACAACATATATTTTAAATACGAAAACATAATGATTAAATTTCAGCGAAAGAAAATCTCACAAGTACAAATATAAATACTCCCAAAACCCGGTGTCATTGAGTACATGAGCATCTAATATAAATACAAGTCTGGAAAATACCGTCTATAATAATTTGAGACCAAATACAGTAAACAAGGAGATAGGGAAGGAGAGACAAGGTCTGCGAAACACGATAGCTACCTCTGAATCTCCGAAAAACCAATTATGCATAAGAATCAACACCCGCTATGTCCGGGAACACCTGGATCTGCACATGAAGTGCAGGGTGTAGTATGAGTACAACTAACTCAGCAAGTAACAATAATAAATAAGGAACTGAAGATAATGACGATCTACACAGTTATAGTTCATTTTCAGTGATTCCAGCAAAGAATAGACATGATTTCAAATCCGGCAGTTTAAGTCAAATCAATTTTTATACATTTCAAGTTAATGTAATCCGGATATAAAAATCTTTCAAAGATTTCACAACAATGACAGATAGCAACTAAGTGCAACAACAAATGAAAAGCAAGTACAGCCTCTCAGGGCAAAAATCACTTAATTTATCACAACAGCTCAATCACTCGATTCTCAGCCCTCGGTACCCACACTCAATAGGTACATGCGCTCACTGGGGATGTATAGACTCCAGAGGGGCTCCTACAGCCCAAGCGCTATAATCCGCATGGACAACTCACATGTTGCACGAACAACTCACGTGATATAGTATCTATATCTGGATACGCACGAACAACTCACGTGCTGCACGGGCAACTCACGTGCTGCACGGATAGCTCACGTGCTATAGTATAATATCTGGATTTGCACGGACAACTCACATGCTGCACGGACAACTTACGTGCTATAGTATAATATATGGATCTGCACGGATAACTCACGTGCTGCACGGACAACACACGTGCTATAGTATAATATCTGGATCCGGACGGACAACTCACGTGTTGCACGGACAACTCACGTGCTATAGTATAATATCTCACAATCAGGCCCTCGGCCTCACTTAGTCATAATTCTCTCCAGTCTCTAGGGCGCTCAATAGTCATGATAATTAGACCAAACAACAATAATATGATGCATCAATAATGAACAATAGAGACTGAGATAAAATAAATAAGTAAACTGTGACTGAGTACAAAATAATAATTTAGCAGATAATTCAACATGTACACGACCTCTGTGGTCTTTACAGCACCAAGACATAGCCTAAGCATGAATCACAGTCAAATTTCTATAGCACAGAAAGGGCACATAGCTAACAACATGCTTATTCAACTTTCCAGTTTCACGAAATAGACCAAGTCCCAATTCCCACGGTGCACGCCCACACGCACATCACCTAGCATGTGCGTCACCTACAAAATATTCACATAATACAATAATCCGGGGTTTCATACCCTCAGGATCAGATTTAAAACTGTTACTTACATCAAACCGTAAAATTCTTATTCAGCTAAGCCTTTACCTCATGAATTGGCCTCTAAATGCCTCAAATCTAGCCACAAATAATTTGATTCAGTCAATAAAATTTATTGGAATTAATTCCATAAGAAAATGCAAATTTTCCATTAAAATCCAAAATTTAACTCAAAAATTGCACGTCTCGGAATCTGACGAAACTCACAAAATCCGACAACCCATTAAATTACGAGTCCACCCATATAAATTTTATCAAATTCCGATAATAACTCGACCTCCAAATCTAAAATTTTCATTTTTGAAAACTTTTGCAAAAATCTTGATTTCTTCCATTTAAATCCGAAATAAATGATGAATATAACCATGTATTTATGAAATATAATCACTTTTGGATATAGGACACTTACCCAAGTTGAAGTCTTGAAACAGTCCTCAAAATCGCCCAAGAACCGTGCTCTAAAAATCCAAAACGAAATGAAGGAAATGACCATTTTTGGTCCTTAAGTTTCTGCCCAAATAACACTATTCTGGTCACTAAACGTCCAATCCCGTCGCTAAAAGTGTCAAATCTGGTCGCTAAAGGTGCGCACCAGAACTGTTTACACCATCAGTTTTGTTTTCACTAACAATGATCTAACTCCATCATACGAACTCGAAATTCGACGATTCTTGTTCCTATGAGTTACAAATAATAATACGAACCTATTAATTTAATCAAAACTCAATTCGGAGCTCATTTACTCGATGTGATACCAATTTTGCTCGTTAAACAATTAACTCTTGTTTCGTGCTAAACATCCAATCGCGACTTGATGAAATTAGACCAAACTTTCCAGATCACTCCTATAATTCATTATCAAATTCCCGGAAGTCTCGAAATTGAATTTCAATCTCTAGAACTAAAAATGGACCTTTGGATCATTACATGCTTATACTGAAAACATCAAACCTTTCCCTGATAGCCTGTAATGTATCAACCATAACTTCTTGTACTCAACCCCAACTGCCAAACGGTTTATATTTCTGAAAACTAGATATAAAGGGCTACAACTTTCATGGTTTGCTCATTGGCCAGCTCCTTATAGATCGCGAGATATAAGCTCCCAAAGTCATTCCTGTGCAGTAGAAATTTCTGGCGATGCACACTGCTGTAGTCAAAATCTGCAGTACCAACTTCAGTCAATCGATCATAAATTTTTGTACAAATGTCCGAATGATAAATGGTTTATCATTCTGGAAACTAGAATCAAAGGGCTAGAACTTTCATGTTTTGATAAACCAGCATCCAAAGTTGCCAAAATGATCCGATAAAACCCGAAACACACCCGAGCCCTCGGGACCCAACCAAATATACCAACAACTCCTAAAACACGATACGAACTTAGTGGAGGCCTCAAATCACATCAAACAACACCAAAACTAAGAATCTTACCTCGAATCAAACTTATGAGTTTATGAAATTTCCAATTTCTATAACTTGTGCCGAAATATATCAAATCAATCCGAAATGACCCCAAATTTTATACACAAGTCCTAAATGAAATATTGGAGCGGTTCCAATTTTCGGATTCAAATTTCGACCCCAATATCAATAAAGTCAACTCCCGGTCAAATTTTCTAAAAATCTTCCATCTTCCAACTTTTGCCAAAATGCGTCAAATTGCCCTACGGACATCCAAATCCAAATTCGGACATACGTCTAAGTCCGAAATCACCATATGAAGCTAATAACATCATCAAAATCCTATTCCGGTGTCGTTTGCTCAAAAGTTTAACTCCGGAAAACTCTTTTCATTTAAGCTTCAAAAATAAGAATTATTCTTTAAATTTAATCCTGAATCATCCGAAAACCAAACTCGACCACACATGCAAGTCATAATACCTCTCCACTCTAATCGCGGAAAGCCTAACATAGCCAGCGTCACGGTCTTGGCGTGACAATCAAGAATAGCATAATGGGGCGACAACCAGTCCATGAACAAAATAATATCAAAGTCTACCATATTGAACAATAATAAATCGTCTATGGTCTCAAAACCACTAAGAACAACAAAACACGACCGATACACACGGTCAACAACAATGGAATCACCCACAGGTGTAGATACATAAATAGGAGAACTCAAAGAATCACGGGATATACCCAAATATAGAGCAAAATAAGATGACACGTAGGAATAAGTGGAGCCTGGATCAAATAAGACTGACGCATCTCTATGACAGACCGGAACAATACCTGTAATGACAGAGTCATATGCAACTGCCTCTGTACGAGCAGGAAGGGCATAATATCTGGCCTATCTTCCCCCACTAGGGCGACCTCTACCTGCCCGACCTCCACTTTGAGATGGCTGAGCAAGTGGAGTGGTAGCTGGTGTTGTAATCATTGCCTGGGGACCCGGTGGAGCACACGGTGCCTCAAAGGTCTGTAAGGTTCACCCCTCCTAAGTCTGAGGAAATCCCTCACCATATGGCGTGTGTCGCCATACTTAAAACAAGCTCTCGGAGGGCGTGGCCACTGCGATTGTCTCAAGTCTGGTCTGTTGGACTGACTGCTGAAAGCACCTCGTGTAAGAGGTATACTAGACACTGGCAGTGCATAATAAGGCTCCTGGGGCCTAGGAGTAGCCNCGGAATACCACTGGCGGCTGGAAGTGCTGAATGAACAGGGCGACTCACATAGCCCCTACCATGACGAACTGCAACTAGGGCACGAGCACTACTCTAAGTGCCAGACTCGCGAGACCTCTTCGCCTCCCTCTCCTATATCTCTCGAGAAAGCATACCCTCCAATCTCCTAGCAATCCCCACAACCTAATGGTACGCAATATCCATCTCCAACTCTCGGGCCATGCTAA
>AWOL01S0037356.1:37428-73938 GCA_000715115.1 Nicotiana otophora | reverse complement strand
TAGTGGTGCTCTCCCTCACACTCATCACAACAGTCTTGGTGAGCCCCATTTCTTCCTGGGGTCCTGTAGTCCTTATTTTGTATAAGTTTTTATAATTTGAGGTATAGCCGGAGCCTTGTTGCCGGCATTCTCATGTTGCTCTTTTGTACCCTTAGAGGCTCCGTAGACGTTTATGTGGGTCATATATGTGTGTTGGGATGGTCATTAGATCGAATTTGGAAACTCAACTATGGCATAATGTACCTATATAAGAAAAAATGAACTAGCAACGTTTATATATTTATATAACTGATCTCTCCCCTATTTTACAAATGGTGATGCGTTCCCTTNATTTGGCACTAAAGATTATTAACCTAAAAAGATGGAAAGATTGAATTGGAAACTATGTGATCCTTACTTAGTGTTGCTTTGTATCTATACGAAGTACTTATTGATTATTATGACTGCCTTCTCTATGTTTCACTGTTCATTCTATTAAGATTGGTGTTTGCCTTATATACTAGTACTATTCGACAGTACTAACGTCCTTTTTGCCGGGGGCGCTACATCTTTGAATGGATGTAGGTGGTTCCATCACAGATATTGCTGATCGCAGATAGTGGTGCTCTCCCTCACACTCATCACAACAGTCTTGGTGAGCCCCATTTCTTCCTGGGGTCCTGTAGTCCTTATTTTGTATAAGTTTTTATAATTTGAGGTATAGCCGGAGCCTTGTTGCCGGCATTCTCATGTTGCTCTTTTGTACCCTTAGAGGCTCCGTAGACGTTTATGTGGGTCATATATGTGTGTTGGGATGGTCATTAGATCGAATTTGGAAACTCAACTATGGCATAATGTACCTATATAAGAAAAAATGAACTAGCAACGTTTATATATTTATATAACTGATCTCTCCCCTATTTTACAAATGGTGATGCGTTCCCTTTTTGGATTATGAATGAGTCAGGCAAGAAAAGTTTAATAGTCTTGTTCGACCGGGTTCACTCGGTTGAGCGCCGGTCGCGCTCCCCGAGGTTGGGGCGTGACATTAGGACAGCAAGAAGAGACTCTGAATACTTTCTGATTGAGATAGGGTTGCATCAGGGATCAACACTTAGCCCGTTTTTTGTTTTCCTTGGTAATGAATTCATTGACGCGACACATTCAATGGGAGGTGCCTTGGTGCTTGTTATTTGCAGATGACATATTCCTGATTGATGAGACGCGAGGTGGTGTTAACGAGAGGCTAGAGGTCTAGAGACATACTTTGGAGTCTAAGAGTTTCAAGTTGAGCAGGACCAAGACAGAATACTTGGAGTGCAAGTTAAGCGGTGTTACCCAGGAGGCGGACGGGGATGTGAGGCTTGATACGCAAGTCATTCCCACGAGAGAGAGTTTCAAGTATCTGGGGTCTATAATTCATAAGAACGTGAAGATAGATAAGGATGTCATACACCGTATCAGAGCAGGGTGAATGGAGTGAAGGCTCGCTTTCGGTATCCTGTGCGATAAGAATGTGCTGTTGATACTTAAGGGTAAGTTCTACAAGGTAGTAGTTAAGCCGACTATGTTGTATGGGGCAGAGTGTTGGTCAGTCAAGAACTCCATATCTAGCAGATGAAAGTAGTTGAAATGAGGATGTTGAAATGGATGTGTGGGCATACTAGGTTGGATAGAATTAGGAACGAAGTTATTTGGGACAAGGTGTGTGGAGGAAAAGATGCGTGAGGCGAGGCTGAGATGGTCCAGTCATGTTAAGAGCAGAAGCACATATGCCCTAGTCAGGAGGTGTGAGAGGTTGGCCTTGGGGAGTAAGACGAGGGATAGGGGCATGCCAAAGAAGTCTTGGGGAGAGGTGATCAGGTGAGACATGACACAGTTTGAGCTAACCAAGGACATGACCCTGGATAGAAGGGTGTGAATATTGAAGATTATGGTAGAAGGTTAGTAAGTAGTCATGCGTTTTCCGTTGTCTTCTCTAGTTCGATAGTATTAGTGTTAGTACGATGCCCTTTTATCCTTAGTTTGCTATTATTGAATTTTTTGTTATGTTATTACTTGCCATCGGTACTTCTATATTTTGCTAACAGTACTTCGTTCATATTCTCGTTTCCTACCTTGGATTTAGTATTCTAAATGTATTGTCTTACTATTACTTGTTATCGGTACCTCTTTCATATTTTCTGTTGCTATCTTCGATTTAGTTTTCTAATTATATTATCTTGCTATTACTTGCTATCAAGGCATCTTTCATCTTCTTTAGCCGAGAATCTATTAGAAACAATGTCTCTGCCTTTCCAGGGCAGGGGTAAGGTTGTGTACATCCTACCCTCCCCAGACCCCACTTGTGGGATTACACTGGGTTGCTGTTGTTATATATAGCATTTCATATTTAAATATAAATCTTTTAGTGTATTTCTTCGCAATTTGATGCTAAAAAATATCTTTTTGAATTTTTTAAAGTTGTCTATTAAATTTCCAATGTATTATCCGAAAGTTGTTTCTCTAAACTGAAAGAAAACGTATATCCAAAGAAATAAAAAATAAAAAAAATCTTCACCATGGATATAGGGGTTAATGTTTTTAAAATAAAAAGTGGTACTCAACTAGGTGCTAAAAAATTGTTTTAGAAAGTAATTAAAATGCTTAACATATCATATAACCCCCTTTAAACATTGACGGAGAATAATAGAACTGTCATATTGCCTTGTCCTATTAAAAATTAAATTTTAAATAATATTTTTTATTTGATTATCTTTTAATTAACTTAAATCAGATCTTTATAATACCAATTAAGATTACGAATACACAAGCGAATAAGAAGCAAATGAGAGTTATTTCATATAAATTTCAAGTTAAGGGGAGATGGGGAGTCAGCGGATTCTCTCGTACATCTCTGTGCTCCTAAAGTGTAAGAAAAAAGGTAAGATATGTCTTCTCCAAGAATTGTTCAGCTAAACAAAATTTCAGTCTTGAGTTGTCAAACATATCGCCCATTACTATTTACTTATTTCATTTATTTTTTCATTGTCCGTCACATTCATAAAAACTATTTAGAGATTGGGCACACTATACATCATGATAAATTAATGCAATTTGTGAATGATCGAGTCTTAATCATTAATTCTGTTTTCCTTTTAAGTTTGATTCTTAATTATCCAGATATTAATTATTTTTTTTTCTTTTACAATCTTTTAATATATTTAAATAGATCGATTTTTTTATCGGTCAAAACAGATCTGAATGATTTAATTTTATACGAAGTTTAATATGATTAAGTTGTTATCCACTAGCTAGTTAACACTTATAACTAGAGGTGTATATAGGTCGGGTTGGTTCGGATTTTTCAATTATCAAACCAAACCAATGGTATCGGGTTTTTTAATTTATAAACCAAACCAAACCAACAAAGTCAGATTTTTCAATCTCGATTTTTCTCGATTTTTCTCGGTTTTTTTTTCCGGGTTTTCGAATTATTTTTCCGGTAAAGTCTTCATAGCATAAAATATATAACTTGTGCTCCAAATATTTCTTAAGTCCTAGTAAAATATAATTATATAATATATTTTTCAAGAAACTAACACAATAATATGAGATAAGTCATAGTATTATACTAAAATATTCAATAACAAAAATAAAATAATAAAATTACATAAAACAAACCATAATGAAAATTAACATAATCTAAAAATACTATATAGGTCATGCTAAAATAAGTATAGCTAATAAGTATTAATATTAATTATATAACTAAGCACTAAAGAAAAAAATAAACTAAGTTATGCATTTTCATTGTAAACCAATGTAAAACTAAAATAATTATCCAACACTATCGTCATTCCTAGTGTTGAATTGAATTTCTTTTGTTAGCGTTAGTATTGATTTGAACTTTGTTTGAGTTACTATATTTATGGGCTATAAAATTTATTTATCATTCAAGAATGTTAAGTCTAAACTTAAAATAATACGTTAAAAGATAAAACTATGAAAAGCTTAAGAAATATTTACAAATTATATTACAATAAATATTTATATGTATGAAATATTTTTAAAAATTATATAAATGTACTATCAGGTTGGTTTGGTTTCAGTTTGACTTTTTTTAGTTAAAACCAAACCAAACCAATTATGGTCGGGTTTTATTTTCCAAAACCAAACCATATCGAATTTTTTTTTTCGATTTGACTCGGATTATCGGTTTGGTGCGGTTTATCGGTTTTCTTTGTACACCCCTACCCACAACCATCATATAATTTTATCTAATATTGTGTTGATATAGCATGGATGTTAATTAGTATTTATTTTAATTTTATATTTATTAATTTTATATTTATTAATATTTAATAAAGATAAACTTTATAAATTTAAATATTGAGAAAATAGGCCTTAGCGACTTAGTATTTAGATCTTAATACTATAATTTAATATTTATATGTGTATTCAAATTCTCACATCTTAATTAAATTGATGTGACTTGGGAAAGTATTAGCGTGTTTGGTCAAGCTTCTTTTTGGCCAAAAGTTTTTTTTTTCAAAGTTAAGGTGTTTGGCCAAGCTTTTAGAAGGAAAAAGTGCTTTTGTATAGAAGAGAAAGCAATTTTTGAGATCAGAAAAAAGTAACTTCTTCCGAAAAGTATTTTTTTAAAAGTACTTCTGATAAAAATACACGTAGAAATATTTTTTAAAAGTTTGGCCAAACACCAATTGCTACTCAAAATTGCTTTTTAAATTAATTAGCCAAACACAAATTGTTTCTTAACAAAAGTACTTTTTTGAAAAAAATACTTTTCAAAATAAGTCGATTTTGAGTTTGTTTGGCCAAGGTTTTAGGAAGCCAAAAGCACTTCTTTTTTTAATTCAAAAAAGCACTCTTTTAGAAATCTAAGGTGTTTGGCCAAGACAAAGAAGTACTTTTGAGCACCACCAGAAACAATTTTTCTGCTTTTGGGAAGAAGCTACAAGTTCTAGATATTTCCAAGAAGCAGAACAAGAACCAGAAAATTAACTTTTCTAGACAATAATATTCTTACTAAGAATTTATATTTCCCAAATTATTCTTCACTATTGTTTTTTACCATCCATTTTTTCATTTTTCTTATGTTGCATAATTTTTTATTCTTCTCCTACTCTTTTTTGAAATAGCCTCTCTACTATAGATAGATCTCTTCTTTTATATAGGATTTTTGGAGTAAATTTTTAATTTTTATTGTACGATGCATATTGATATGTTTGATTCATCATATAAACAATAAGTAATGTCATATATACCCAATATTATTTCTTTAGATGACTATATTTTTTATTAGTTAAATTTTTTAATATATATTTTTAATTTATGTTTTATAAATTTAATTCTCTATAACAAATAATACTAATTATAACTTGAATATTTACTGTCCTTTTGCATAATCAAGTACTCATTATTTTTTTAAAAGACTGATCAAATATAATTTGCTTATCAAATATTGCAAAAATCACTTTTAGAATGAACTGACGAAATACAAACTACTGTTACACCAAAGTAGTTTTTCGAAGAGCACTTTACAATAAAAATACTTGACCAAAATAACCCCACCATAACATTGTGTCTTTCTCCAAATCCGTCTTTCCTGTTCCTATTCTCCCTTGCACACAGTTAGAAGCTGCGAAGACTCTGGCCCTAGACTCACTTCAATTAAAATGCAATCTACTTCTTCTACAATTACACTAACATCCATACTTTAATATTCCCACACGCTCTCTCTCACTCTCCACTCTTGACCCAAAGAAATAAAAAACATTTAGAGAAATAAGGAAAAAAGAGCTCAATTTTCTCGATCTTCCTCTCTGTCAAAGGTTAGTACCCTTTTCTCCCTCACTCCTTTTTTTTTTTTGTTTTTTTTTCGTAATTGCAATTTAAGGGTTTTTATTTCTCTTGAAATTGATCTGTTGTGTTATGTTTTTGTATTAGGGCAACAAATTTTGTATTTTTCTGCTACACATTTTTGGCTTTTAATTTGCTTTTAGCTTATTGTTCTTTTTTTGCAATTCGAGGTTTTGTATTTGAATTGAAGAATGTTGAATTATACTAGACCTGTTACCAAGTGGGAGAACAAATGATATTTAGGGCAAAGAATCCTAATTTTCCTTGAAACGGGTCCTAATAGAGTGAAGTGGATAGGGAGGATTCACATGGCTGACCCCGACACGTTTAGGTTTGATTTGTTGTTGTTATTGGTCGAATTTGCGGTGTGATTGGGACTTACACAAGTTAATCTTTTGGAATGAATTTGGGAAATTATGGTTAGGGACTAGATCTGAAGCTCTATTATTGAGACGTAGGTAATTATCTTTGAGCGATTGCTCTTAAGTTGTTTGCCTGAAGCATTGAATTCATTCATCAAGATAAGGAGTTTACCACTCTTCTCATATGGAGTAGTACTTTTGATGAAGTGTGGCTATTAGTGAAAATGAGAAAGGAGGTATTGATCAAGAGCACTCTGTCAATACTCTAAGCTGTAACATGTCCTTATTGGCGATACTGGTGAGTTGTTGCTCAAAGGGTGATAAAGTCACAATGGATATTGTATACGAGGGGGATGTAAAGAAGTACCATCTTTTTAATTGGGCAACTTTAATATTCCGGCGAAGATGGCAGTGAAGAGCTAAGGACTTGAGGGTATTCGGTATAATCTTATAAAGAAACTGAATTTGAAGTTTTGATCTAGAGTAACAAGTGTTGGGAGGAGAATCATGTCAGAACATTATGGAGCTCAGAGGGGGATGGAGAAACAATCATGCAGCCATAGAGAGAAACTCTACAAAGGAGTATAAGGGAAGGGTGAGAAGATTTGACATTGATATCAGATTTGGATAGTTAAATATAGCCAGAAATTGTGTATTTCTAAAAGCAAAGTGGTGCGACGATATTCTCTTTTTGTGAAACTTTTCTGTTCGTTATCAATGTCTCTAGCCTAGAGACAGTAGCACTCACTCATTTATCCTATCAACATAGTGATGGGAATTTATTGGACCTGAACTTCAAATGGAAGGGCTTGGTTCAGCAGTTTAAATTCAAATGTTTATGGATTTTGGTTGTTCGGTGTAATCAACAGGATGTAAAGAAGGAAGATAGTATGTTAGACTTCATTGAATCCTTGCAAGTTTAGGACTTTCACAGCTGAAGTCCTTTTTTGTACAGAAGGATTCCTAATTCTTGTACTGCTTTAGCACCAGCTTGGTGCTAATTTTCTCTTTTTTCAATATACAGGTTACTTACCTTCTCAGAAAAGAACAAAAAGAAAATAAAAAGGAATTTGCGATGCTAGGTGATGGAAGAGCTCAACATGGTGCTTGAATCATTCTACAAGCAAAAAACATCATTTACCAGTAATAACAGCCGGAAATGAGGAGGACTAGAGATGATTTTTTCTCAATTAAGTTTTCCTATAACATACTTGAGAGAGAATGAGAACTTTCCTTAAGCTTCAATTTGGGTTCCTAGAGCTTCAAGGAAAATGTTTTTCTTCACTTGAAAAACAGCATGGAAAGCCATCCTCACTGCTGAATTTGAGGACAATTTATAAAAGTTGGTGTTTCATATGCTAGAATATGGTAGAGAATGCTAACCATTGTTGCTTCATGATTCAAGTGCAAACACGCTATGGTGCATAGTCTGGAAGGTGTCTGAAATGGAATGGATGACGTCAAGAACTGTTAGAGAGATACTACTAGGGCGGAAGTTTAGAAGGAAGAGGCCAAGAATGAGATTATTGAAATTAGCTCCTTTTGTTTCCTGTGGATAATATAAATAAAAACGAATAGAAGTGCATTTGAAGGAGTTGAATGACCCTTGTAAATAGTTTCAGGTGGGTATTTATGGGGATGCTTGTTACTGGTGCATCAGCAATATAGTCTTCCCTCATAGAACTTGATGGAAGGCATCACCGTGCAGTTTGTGTCTGATAAAAGATTCATTCATATTATCGGTAATCATCCTTAATTAGGGAAGGCTTAAGTGATATCATTGGATATTTGCGCTTCACAGATGCACATTTTAGATGGTCAAATCGGTGCTGCTGTCTTTCGACGTGATGCCGTGGCTGTTCACCTTAAGCTAATAGTAGTAGCAAGTTGTACAAAGTCAAAGCTAGTAGAGATTGGAGGGTCAGGATAACAGCAGAGGTAGGAGAGAAGAATAGAAGAAGTAGAAGGAGAAAGTGGCTATTGTTCAACACCACAGAGGTGTTAAAACAAATTCAGATACGACTTCGGTACCAAGAATAACTTGGGGATGTTTTCACTGTATGCTTTGGAGATTATTGAAAGCAAAATCAATAGACCTGTCATGGCTTGATTCATCAAGTGACTTAATTGACCTAAATAGAATTTATTATCAGCAGCTACTGTAAAGCCAAACACACCCGTTTAACATATAAGCATATGTATTGAATGATGCATGGTTTAATGGAAGTTCTTTTGGTCAAATTTTCCTCGACATGGATGCAGGATGAACGTTTTTTCTATTTAGGCTCGCAAAATTGCTGTATCTTCTATGACCATGCATTAGCTAGCAGCATCAGATGTACATTTTACGTAATGTCCCTAGGATGCTGCATAACCTCTCACGAGTGTTTCATTCAACTGCATCCAGTTTCTAGCCACTAAGTTGTTTGTGATGAGCAGTGGTGTGAATTCTGTCAATATAAATAAGAGGACATCATTCACTCCTTTGATGCTTCTTCCTGCTTGAAGTACTTGCTGCTTTCATCTTGTGAAAGGCCAGATATCATTCAATTTTTAGAAATTTATGTGGCTGGCCGTCGAAACTTAACAACCAAGTGAAGTCGGACCATTGGTTTGTACTCATGGTTTATGAGATTTTAAGTATTCAAGTCTCTGGAAGCCTAACCGAGCTGAAGTTAGTTAGAATAAAGAACCCTTCCAACATTCAGAAGTGATTGACTACAATGATTTGGAAATAGGAATAGAGTTGTCATTAACTTTAAGTGTTATAACATGAAAATTTGTTCTGGTTCTTATTCTTTGGTGGCGGTAGTTGCTTCTTTTGTTTGTTCTGTTCGTGGATCACTAGTTTGTGTAGTTTTATTGGATATATTTTCTTTGCTTGAAGTTATAGGGAATCTGTTTTGCTGCTCACTAAGTGTGCTTCTCTCGTCTTCACAATTGGAAGGGATTTTGCGAATTATATATTATCATACTTTCTTTTACCAATCAGAAGAAAAGAAATGTAGGTACTTTATTTTGGTCCTCGTATCTGTGTGTGTAACAATATTTTACTGCTCCTCCTCCCTAGGCTTTGGTCTAGTGGTAAGCCGCGCAATGCGTGATGTGTTGGGCGCATGTCACGTGTTCCAACTCTATCGTAGACAAAAACCTGATGTAGGTGGAGAAGGGTAGAGGGCCGGGTCCATTGTCTACCGAGTTTCGGACTGTGCACCATTAGCTCTTGGGGATTTCTTAGTTATAAAAGAAAAGAAATGCTGAACCATGTGAAAAAATATTGTTTTGCCGAAATGCTTCTAGCAAGTAGACTCCAAATTTAATACTATGAAGTTACTTACTCATAGGGCAATTTCTGTTTCTTAGCGTAGACTTGAGAGGAAAATCAAGAGGTCGCTACTCCATCAGGCTTATTGTCTGATCCAATTTCTCTCTCCTCTGCTTGTTTGTTTATTCCCAATATATCAATCAATTATTCAACTATGGGGTGTATGAATCCTCTATATCAGTTGCTCTCTATTAGAGTTGGTTTGATCTTGTACTCAATATTTGGTATAGAAGTAGAGGATCTATAAATTTACACTCATCACACCAAAGTATAAGCTCCTAACAAACAATAGATCTAATGTAAGTGTAACAACAACTAGTCTTTATTCTAACTAATTGATATTGCCTATATGTATCTTTGCTTTTATTGTGTTCTCCTTATCTAAGTCTCCCATGGATTTCGATAGATTATAGCTCTTTTGAGGCAAAATTCTCTATGTGATTTTAAGTTTGCGTTGTCCCCTTTAGCACCTTCAATCATATCATATTATCAGACCTACAGACAGGTATACTTGGAAGTTTACATAGGACATTACAAAATATTTCATGGGATCTTCTCTCATTTTATTCTATAAGTTTGCTACCCTTTTTGTTTTTTTAAATGGTAAAGTATCCTCTAAGTTTGCTACTTGCATATTGATCTTGACATTTATATTATACAACACTCATCTTATGGATATTTTGGGTTTTAGAGGTCAAACATTCATTCCTTTCCAGAACCTATATTTTGTTTTTGTAGTTTTCCCATTATGTGGATTACGGAAATCAATGTTCTATGGAAGTAATCCAGAAAGGGCGGATGATAGAAACTTATTTGTTCCTAATTTAAGGCTGCTTGATTCACTGAGATAGTTAAAATTATGTCTATACTTTTCAGGTCTTCAGATATTCTTTATGACAGAAATTAAATACTGCTGATATTTGCTATCAAGGACCAGTATGGGTGAAAGTGCAAAAAGGCGAAAGTCTTTGTGGGATGCTGAAGAGACTCCAAATAGTCCGGATTATGAGGAATGGGGAGCTTCAAAAGCTGATAATTTGTGGCAGTCCAAAAATAACTCTGGTTGGTCGTGCGGGGACAATGTTACAGGAACAGAAGAGCTGAGGAAGGAAAACTACCATTATAAAAGCATGTCTCCAGCTTTTGATAGGTGGGGAAGGCGAAGCAATAGTCACTCTCCAAATAATGGTCGGACCCAGTCTCGCAGGTCTGTTTACAGTATTTGATTTAATGATCCATCATACTCATGATTATCAAAAGATAATCGACCACATAACTGTAAAACCTATTAGCTTTCAAGTAAGATAATTCTTTAGGTTTGAGTTTGTGATGCATTTTATGTATTGCAATGTGCAATGAAAGAACTTCTGGCTGGTGGGAAGCCACTGCTTTGGATTTTCTCATATTTCAGTGTTACTTGCCTCCAAAGTTTTCATGAGTTTATTTGACTTTCCATCATTCTTTTGGTGTTCTCTCTCGTTTTTGCCTGATCCTTCCGTTGGGCATGGGGAAAGGGGAAGGGGAAGTTCGCCCAGCAGATATGGTTGATATTATTTCTACTGATATGTTGTGGTTTTTCATTTTATAGATACCCTGAAAGATCCAGGAGCAGGAGCCGGAGCCGGAGCCGGAGCAGGAGCCGGAGCCGGGCAAGGGGAGAAGGTAGGAGCAGGAGTCGCAGCAGGGGAAGGGATAGGTTTAGGGGTTGGACCAGGAGTAGAAGCAGGAGCAAGAGCAGGGACAGGGACAGGGACAGGGACAGGGACAGGGGTAGTATGAGAGTTCAGAATAGGAGTCGTAGTCCTCTCCATAATTCTAAACGTGATCCATATGCATCAGGCGATAGAAGGAGCGGCCCTCGTATGTCATCCCAGGTATGCAGAAATTTTACAGCGGGGAATTGTAGGAGAGGCAGTGACTGCAGGTTCTTTCATCCAGATGCTATCAATCATAGGGACGGAGGTCATTCAGAGGGCAACTTGGCTGAAAGATTGGGTAGTCGGCCAGAGCGTGGACATGTCTCAAGGTATGCTGATAGTGAAGGTTCTGGGTACCAATCAAGGGATGGGCTTCCTGACATGCATCATCTGGAGGATGAGATGCACAGAAACCGGAATAGAGGTACAATTATTTGCAGGGATTTTGTGAAAGGCAACTGTCGCTGGGGTGCATCATGCAGATTTTCTCATGATGGTGCCTCAGGTGATAGCTATGACAAAGGTACCCGGAGTGCATCCTTTGATCATGGTCAGGACAATCAAGCAAGCAGAACTGGAAAATCACTTTGCAAGTACTTTGCAGCAGGAAAGTGCTATAAGGATAACTGCAAATTCTCTCATGATGCCACATCAAGAAATCATGAAATTAGGCCCTCGGATGACATTGGTGGCCACAGACTTGATGACAAGAATAACTGGTTGAAGGGTCCAAAGTGGGATGATGAAGGAAGGCCCTCGGACCTTGTAAAGGCTAGTGGGTGGGATGAAGGAAGGCCCTCGGACCATGTAAAGTCTAGTGGGTGGGATGAAGGAAGGCCCTCGGACCATGTAAAGTCTAGTGGGTGGGATGAAAGTGTAGTAAGAAAAGATACTGCTGTCACAGTTCTTACAGATAGGACCAATGAAAGATTGGACCATAGTTTTGAAAATGAGAGCAGAGCCTGGGGAAGCACAGAGCCACATTATATGAATTCTGACCGAGAGAGAGGTGTTTCTCCTCACGGAGGGAATGCTGCTAATCTTAATGATTTGAACATTTCAGAATCTTCAGTTATGCAAAAGCTTACAAATGCTCAAGCTATTCATCTCACTTCTCAAGCTTCTGATCAAAATATGGAGAGAACTTCGGCACATGTCCTTGGACATAATTCAAATCCAGAAGCTTCAGGCATCATTCTTTCTGCCACGGCCAATCAGCCTTATGGATCTGCTAGTTCTTATATTCAGCCACAGGGGCTGACAGAAGATAGCATTGCCAGAACACTTGGCTCTAATGCGCTAAATGAATTTATGCATGCTAGAGACGGTCTTCATCAAGTTCATTTGCCTGGACAGAGCTTCAGTGGTACAGGTATTGGTATGAGCTCTGAACATTCTGCAGCTCTGAATGGAACACACCAAGAACCGAATGTGTTCTTAGCTATCCCATCAACTGGACACAATAAGAGAGAAGCACCCAGCACACCCGAGATGCTGGAATTCAAAGTCCCTCAAAATATTTCCTGTACTGTTACTGGTGAGCAAGTACACCAAATGAAAACATCTCCAACGTCTATGATAAAGAAATCTGAGGAAGAACTGCGAGAAGCCCAACTGCAAAGAGTCTTAAATCCCTCTGATCCTTCAGGAATGCTAGCTTCACATCCAATTTCTTCACTTGTTAATGCTATATATGGTCAGACCAATCCGGAGATGAGGGGTCCAAATAACTACCATCCTGCAGATGGCGTAGACATTTTTAAGATGCCCTCCGACAACTCGTCTTATTTGGATAGAGAGAGTAATAAGGTTCCGGTGGAGCAAATGAATCAATCATCTACCGTTGATCCTGAACCTGGAAATAACGATCAAATAGATGAAGTGAAGCAGCAGGAGAATAAATTAGTTGAAGTCAATGGAAAAGATAAATTAGCTCCCGAGGAGTCCAAGGATGGGCAAGAAAATGATCATCCAGGAGATATGAATATGCATGGGAAGGTTGAGGAGGGAAGTGGTAACAAAGATGAAAAAGCGATGCGTTTATTCAAAAATGCTCTAATAGAGTTTGTTAAGGAGATCCTAAAGCCCACTTGGAAAGAAGGTAAGATGAGCAGGGAAGTTCACAAAACAGTTGTTAAGAAGGTGGTTGATAAGGTGACTAGTACAACTCAAGGAGAACATGTCCCTAAGACACAAGAGAAAATAGAGCAATATCTGTCCTATTCAAAAGCTAAAATTACCAAACTTGTACAGGTGAGTTGCCTTCTTATCGATTCTACTGGATTCTTTATCTTGCTTTGGACTTAAAACATTGTTTTTCTAAAATATGATAGTATGTTATTGTGTGCACATATGGACATTTATCTTACCCGTGGGATGTGTATGTTTTTGTCTGTCCCTTGCTTTAGCTCAACCCCGGGGGAGTGGGGTGGGGGTGGGGCATAGACAGTACTGAAGTTGTACATGGCATTGAACTCTGAATTGAATTTTGATTGCATGTCTGGGGTTCTGGTGTCATTAGACATTTTATAAGGCTTGTTCATCCTTCATTTTTAAGATGTTGAGTACATGTTAACTTCCACTTATTATTTTCTTGACAGGCATATGTGGAGCGACTTCTGAAGAATGAAGCTTGAGATGCCATGTTTATACTTGCTCTTCCTTTTCTCTTCTAGAAAAATCAAATTCGATAGGGATTTGATTTTCCAACATGTACTGAAGGTTTAGCTGTGTTAGATGTGTTAGTTTGTTCTGGTGAAGTCAAATCTGCTCATGGTTTCCACTAGCTGGATAGATTCGGTTTTGCAAGCAGAATATCTGTTATTCCTACCATTGATTTCCGGATTTATCCTTGTTTGAGCATTATATGTAATGGGCCTTTCCTCCTTACAGATTCAATATGGTAGTTTCTTTTCTTTTTCATGCTGATTTCTCTCTTACATGCTTATCTTCTTACTTTTCTTATTGATCGTCATAGTTTAATTTCTTTATAATTTATCAATGAGTACCTTGGTTGTCTGATACAAAATTCTCGTGTGTTCTTAGGGCTTTTTGTAGTTGGAGTAGTTAATTCATCTTCCTTAAATATTGCTTAAAAAAGAAAATCATCATAAACGTATGATTTGCCTTATTCTGCCCTTTTTTCTAATTTGTTAATGTCAACGTCAAATTCATCTTGTAATTTTCATGCATTGATAGATGTTTATTTCTTTCTTTCTCGATGTGATTTGACAAGGGATGGTAAAATGGTGGGAAGAAATTAATAGCCCGTTTGGCCAAATTTTAAAAATAAGTTTTTTCTCAAAAATGCTTTTTAAAGAAGTATTTTTGGTGAGAAGCAATTTGTGTTTGATTAATTCATTTTGAAAACACTTTTGAGTAGAAATTAATGTTTGACAAACTTTTAAAAGTACTTTTAATTATATTTTTTTCAAAAAGTGTTTTGGGGAAGAAGTTATTTTTCTTTGCTTTTCAAATATTGCTCTGTTTCTATTCAAAAATACTTTTTTCTTTCTAAATTTTAACTTTGGAAAAAAAAACTTTTGGCACAAAACAAAAATTTGGCCAAACATGCTATAAGCTTGACTTGGGGTGAGGGCTGTGCTTCACTGTAAAAGATGGTACGACGCTGGATGTGTAGTAGGCAGTAGGCACGTATCACCGGTTCAAAGGGCAGAGGAGTAGCGCCTATTAAGCATTGAGTTTCGAAACTGAAAACCACAAATTTCTTGGTTATCAATCGAAGAAAAAGTCCTTCCCGACGGCCCATTTGGTTTGGAGGGGGTTATCCATAATGATGATATGGGATCGATCCAAACTCAATATTTTCTGTTGCACAGAGCTTGCCTAGTGCGGTATATATCCCCTGTATGGCTTGCGAATTTTTCGGGGGTTCCAAAAAAATAAAATCGAAGAAAAAAAAAGACTCAGCTTGAAGTTGCAGGTGACATTAGTGGTCTGCGGACATGATTGCTTCATTCATTCTTGAATTGAGCAATTTTTTTTTCTTTTTCAAAAGAGAAATTCTCAGCTGACGTTACGATATTTTGAAGGAGCCATTTTCATTTCTACTGTTTTAGTGAAAAACAAGTTCTAAATTTGTTTTAAATATTTATTTGTATACTTTCACAAATATTAGCATTTGTGTATCCTATTGTAGCACTTAGCCACACTTTAAATAGGTGCTAGCTTGGTTCTGAAATGAGCTTCTAGTTCTTTGTGAAGCGATGAAAAAAGTTACTACTTATTTGGCACAATTTTTGGGGATGGATAACTATTTTAAAATAGTAAATCTCACAGTAATGTAGACAACCTCGTTTTTGTTTACCTAAGAAAATTATTTTGGTTATAACGATACTTAGCTTAGAGTAAAACTCTACAGTTTCAGCATATTAGTTGAGCAAGAAGATAATATGCAATTGTATTTTGGAAGGTTACAGATCGTGCTTCGCGAGCCAACATCACGGTTTTAAAATTCTCTTTATTCTTCTCTTGTTCCTAATGTACATTATTTAGCTTATCTTGCAACTCATGAAATTATCATTAAATTAATAATGTTATTGACTAAGATGTAATTAGGGGTGTACATGGATCGGGTTGGTTCGAATTTTTCAATAACCAAACCAAACCAATGATGTCGGGTTTTTAAATCTATAAACCAAACCAAATCAACAAAGTCGAATTTTTCAATCTCGGTTTTTCTCAGGTTTTTCGGTTTTTTTTGGATTTTTTTCCGGTAAAGTCTTCATAGCACAAAATATGTAACTTGTGCTCCAAATATTTCTCAAATTCTAGTAAGATACAACTATATAATGTATTTTTTAAGAAAATAAAAATAATATGAGATAAGTCATAGCATTATACTAAAATATTCAACAACAAAGATAATAAAATTACATAAAGCAAATAGTGCTAATTAATAAGCCATAATAAAAATTAATATAATCTAAAAATACTATATAGGTCATGCTAAAATAAATATAGTTAATAAGTACTATTAATTACATAACTAAGCACTAAAGAAAAAAATAAACTAAGATAAGCATTTTCATTATAAACCAATGTAACTAAAAATAGATGACCAACACTATCATCATTATGCTGAATTGAATTTCTTTTGTTAGCATTAGTATTGATTTGAACTTTGTTTGAGTTACTACATTTATGGGCTATAAAATTTATTTAACATTCAAGAATGTTAGGTTCAAACTTGAAATAGAATCTGAAAAAAGTTTAGGAAATATTTATAAATTATATTATAATAAATATTTATATGTAAAAAATATTTTTAAAAATTATATAAATGTACTATCGGGTTGATTTGGTTTCGGTTTGACTTTTTTTAGTTAAAACCAAGCAAAACTAATTATGGTCGGATTTTTTTTCAATACCAAACCAAACCAAACCAAATCAAACCACATCAGGTTTTTTCTTTCCGGTTTGACTCGAATTATCGATTTGGTGCGATTTATCAATTTTTTTTGTACGCCCCTAAGTGTGATCAAGAAATGGATGACTTTTGTTTCAGGATAACATAGTTTTTGTTATACTGATGATGGGAATTAGCTTTTTCTCGAGGACTTTGAAGAATCGAATATCTTTATTAATTAATAGTATAGATTTTTGTAATCTTATCTTTTCTGATTCATTTTTGTTTATTTTGGATTTCAAGAATCGAGTATCTCTATTTTTATTTGAAGGATTGATCTNCCCCCTCCCCCCGCCCCCCTGCCACTTAAGAAAAACCTTTTTGTAAGCTCGCTTTCTGATGCGTTATACTGATAATGAGGATTAACTTCTTCTTCTTCTTGAGGACTTTGAAGAATCGAGTATCTTTATTAATTAATAGTATAAATTTTTTGTAACCTTATCTTTTCTGATTCATTTTGTTTATTTTGGATTTCAAGAATCGAGTATCTCTATTTTTATTTGAAGGATTGATCTTATTCACCCCCCTCCTCCCGCCTATTAATAAAAAACTTTTTGTAAGCTCGATTTCTAATGCATTATACTGATGATGAGGATTAGCTTCTTCTTGAGGACTTTGAAGAATCGAGTATCTTTATTAATTAATAGTATAGGTTTTTGTAATCTTATCTTTTTTGCTTTATTTTATTTATTTTGGATTTCAAGAATCGAGTATCTCTATTTTTATTTGAAGGATTGATCTTATTCAACCCCCTCTCCTCCCCCCTCCCGCCTCTTAAGAAAACCCTTTTTGTAAGCTCGCTTTGTGATGCGTTATACTGATGATGAGGATTAGCTTCTTATTGAGGACTTTGAAGAATCGGGTATCTTTATTAATTAATATTATAGGTTTTTATAATCTTATATTTTTTGATTCATTTTGTTTACTTTGGATTTCAAGAATCGAGTATCTCTATTTTTATTGAAGGATTGATCTTATTCACCTCCCCTCCCCTGCCTCTTAAGAAAACCTTTTTGTAAGCTCGTTTTCTATTGCGTTATACTGATGATGAGGATTAGCTTCTTCTTGGAGAATAGCTAAAATGCAAGAGATTTGGAGGTGTAACAATGGCAGAAGTTGAGAGAGAGAGTCGGCTGAAGAAGAAATGAATCACTATCTTATTGAAGATAATAGTCGGTACATTTATACACCTAAGCTATCCAACTAACTTTAAATTAAGCAACTAACTATTGGACAACTCACTAACAGCTGTCATCTAACAGAAAAGACACGTGACTAATTAATATATGTGCTATTCTATATTACAACATGCCCTCTCAAGCTGGAGGGTGTAGAATTTTAAGCACTCCAAGCTTGTCAAGTAGATGCACATGTTGAGTAGTTCTTAAGCCTTTGGTTAGCAAATCAGCCTGCTGCTCCTTTGTGTTCACATGTACTGCTTGAACTACCCCTTCTTTGATCTTGTTTCTAATGAAATGACAATTGATTTCTATGTGTTTTGTCCGTTCATGTAGTATGTGATTTGCTGTAATCTGAATAGCAAACTTACTATCACTAAGGATTGTCACTGGTTGTGTAATCTTCACACCCAACTCTTTAAACAAACTAAGTAACCATATGATCTCAGCAGTTACAGCAGCCATGCTTCTGTACTCAGCTTCAGCTGAGCTCCTTGACACAGTTAGTTATTTTTTTTATTTCCAAGACACCAAGAAACTTCCAAACTTTATCACATAACTAGTAACTGACCTTCTTGTGTTGGGATATGCTGCCAGTCTGAATCACACCAGCATATTAACTCACATGTGTGATTAGAAGCCATTAAGATTCCCTGTCATGGTGCACTCTTTAAGTACCTTACAACTCTAACTAATACATCCCAATGAGACTTCTTGGGCCTTTGCATGAACTGACTAAAGGTTTTCACAGCATAATTGATGTCAGGTCTTGTAATAGTGACATATACCAGCTTTCCCACTAGCCTTTGATAGTCACTGCTGTCCTGCAATAGGGAATCATCCTTGACTCCATTTGCCTGATCATATTCCACTGAAGTGAGTTTTGAATTATCCTCCAAGGGTGTGCAAGAAGGATTAGCCCCACTTAACCCCATCTCTGAGATAAGTTGCAGTACATATTTCCTCTGGTTCAACAGAATGCCAGCCTTGGATCTTAGTACTTCAATTCCCAGAAAGTACTTAAGTTCTCCTAAGTCCTTGACTTTGAACTTCTGGTGTAGAATATCCTTGACCTGTTTAATCAGGCTTGCACTGCTTCCTGTGATAAGAAGATCATCCATATAGACTAGGACAATCACTACCTCTTCCTTGCTCCTCAGAGTGAATAGGAAATAATCATTATTGCTTTGGACAAAACCTGCACTTAGGAGTGCTTCTGTTAGCTTGATGTTCCACTGTCTTGAGGCTTGTTTAAGCCCATATAAGGACTTTATTAACTTGCAAACTTTCCTGTCACCTTTTATCTAAATCCCTCAGGCAATTCCATATAAACTTCCTCATACAAATCACCTTGCAAGAAGGCATTGTACACATCAATTTGGAACAGTTTTCACCCCTTTGAAGCAGCAAGTGCTATGATTAACCTCACAGTGATCATCTTTGACACTGGAGAGAAAGTGTCATGATAGTCTAATCCTTCTCTTTGACTATAACCCTTTGCCACTAGTCTTGCCTTATATTTCTCAATTTCCCCATATGCTTTATACTTAATCTTATATACCCATTTTGAGCCTACTGTATTTTTACCCTCTAGCAAATCAACTATGCACCATATTTTGTTATCTTCCATAGCCTTTATCTCCTGCTTCATAGCCTCAATCCATCTACTGTCCTTGACAACTTCTTTGAAGAATTGTGGCTCAACCTGTTGAGAGAACTTGGCTAAATAACACTGATAACTGGAGGATGTTTTATCATAAGACAAATAGTTTGAAATTGGATAATTGCAGGTAGCAGCCTTCTTTGTAGTGATGTAATCTTTCATCCATAGTGGCTCCTTGGTCTGTCTTGAAGATTTTCTGCCTGTGTTTGGTGGTACATTTTCGTTTTCTTCTTCAAGTGATTGCTGCATTTTATGGTGTAACTCATTCTGGGCCTCCGCATCCTGGAATGTTGCATTAGAACCATTAGAACTTGCCCTCTCAACTTCATGTTGTGTATCATCTTCTACATCTATGTGATCTACACTTGCTGTTATTTCTGGTAAGTTTGACCTACAAGGAGTACTACTGCAATCTGATATCTTCATATGTAGAGGAGAAGACATAAAACAACATCTAATATCTTCTCAACTTAGTGCTTCCTTTGGCAAAAGAAAACTCAGATTCCCAGAAAACAACATCCCTGCTAGTAAAGAAGTGTCTAGTTTGTAAATCCAGAAGTATATATCCCTTTTGTGTTTCAGAGTATCCCATCAAAACTGCTTCTTTGGCTTTCTCAGCAAATTTGTCTCCCTTGGGCAGATTTGTTGCATAACATAGACAACCTATAACCCTTAGATGAAGGAGAGAACCCTTCCTACAATGTAGTAACTCAAAATGTACCTTGCTCCCTAGAATGCTGTATGATAACCTATTTATAAAATACACTGTAGCCTCACACACATGCCCCAATACTTCATAGGAATGGACCCCTAAAATTTCAAGGCCCTAGCAGTATCAAGAATATGCCTATGCTTCCTTTCTACTATACCATTCCGTTGAGGAGTATAAGGACAACTACTCTGATGAATGATGCCAAGATAACTCAACAAAACTGCACATTATGAGTTAAAGAATTCAGTCCCATTATCTGATCTCAGTACTTTAATCATGACTCCAAATTGATTTTGAACCATGTTTAGAAACTGTTTTATTGCTACTATCACTTCAGACTTTAGTTGCAAAATATGTACCCATGTGTATCTAGAGTGATCATCCACAATATCACGACCCAAAATTCCCACCTTCGGGAACGTGATGACGCCTAACATTTTACTTGCTAGGCAAGCCAATGTTAGAATAATATTAGCCATTTTAAAATAATTTTTAAATTAGTTAATAACAAAGAAACAAATGCGGAAGTAAGGTCTGAATTGTCGTGAATAATCCATAATAATAGCGATGTCTAAATACCATCCCAGAATTAGTGTCAAAAGTGCACGAGCTACTAAAATAATACAAATAAAGGTCTGGATGAAAATAAAGCTGCCTGAAAGAAATACACAGCTATGATAAAGTGGAAGGGGACTTCAGAACTGCTAACGTCATGCAGCTATACCTCAAGTCTCCTGCAAATAGCTGAATCCGAGCAAATCTACTATACGCTGATGGGACCAACTCCAGTATCTGCACAAGAAGTATACAGTGTAGTATGAGTACAACCGACCCCATGTACCAGTAAGTGTCGAGCCTAACCTCAACGAAGTAGTGACGAGGCTAAGGCATGTCATATACATTAACCTGTACGTAATAACAATAATAATAGAAATAAAATAGGCGTCTCTTTTAAACAGTTAAAGCCAACTCGACAGTTATAATCAATTATTATTTCAATCAGTTTCCGTTGCGGCGTGCAACTCGATCCCACAATATATTCATATTCAATTATGTTATGGCGTGCAGCCCGATCCTCCAATATATTCATTTCAATCAATGCTGCTGCTGCTGCGTGCAACCCGTTCCTCCAATATATTCATTTCAATCAATTCCGTTGCGGCGTGCAATCCGCTCCTCCAATATATTCATTTCAATTAATTCTGTTGCGGCGTGTAACCCGCTCCTCCAATATATTCATTTACCAATTCTTATAAAAGAAATTACTCCAATAAATGCAATAATTAATATGAAATTATAATACAACAAGCATACAATAATTATGATTTATTAGAAATAAGTGATGACAAGTAGCAATTAATTGTGGAAATTTAATGATGTAATAGGCATTTTAATAATTAGTATGCTAAACGTCAAGTGGCAATTAAGTCACATAAATTAAATAAGCATGTAGCAATTATAACATGTATTCAAGGCATGATAATGAGCAAAGAACACGAGAGAACAATTAATATAATACTTAATTCATGATTTAAAATGATTTATGATTTTCAAGTAATTATGCAAACAATTAATTTGACGAAGTATAGACACTCGTCACCTCGCCTATACGTCGTTCACATGCATTTCACATAACAAATAATTTAAGGGTTCTATTCCCTCAAGTCAAGGTTAACCACGACACTGACCTCACTTTGCAACCAAATTCAAGAATCCAATAAACCCTTGCCTTGCGAGTTCGTGTCAGAAATTCTCAAATCTAGTCATAAACAATTTAATATACTCAATACAAATCGTAGGAATTAATTTCATATGAATTTACTAATTTTTTGGATTAAAGTCCGAAATTCATCTCAAAAATCATCAGTGGGGCCCATGTCTCGAATCTCGGAAAAACTTACAAAATCCGAATACCCGTTCCGAGACGAGTCCAACCATACAAAAATTATTAAATTCCGATGTCAAATGAACCTTCAAATATTAAATTAAAGTCTTTGAAGATTTCTACCATTTTCAACCCAATCTTTACCCATTTGGACTCAAAAATCTTCCCCCAAACCTTATTGGTATAAGCATATATAAATAATACTCTTACACCCAGAATCATACTCCTAATCAACCATCTTCTCCTCAATTCCAAAATTAAAAAACTAGGGTATGAAACCTTACCTCTTAGATGAAGAACTTGAGAGATTTCTTGTTGGATTTTAAGGCTTGAGCAAGATTTGATGAACAAGACACTTGAGCTTCTTCCTCTCTCTAGAACACTCTCACTTCTCTCTAAAAATATCAGGTTTTAGCTCAAAAATGACTTAACCCCTCTCCCTAACCAGCCTTGGGGTATTAAATGATCTCCTACGTGTGCGGCCGTGCACCTGGGCAAGTGGCCGCGCATCCGGCCGCGTACCTAAGGCAAAAAGTCTCAAATATGCGCGGCCGCGCATCTGGGCGCACATATGACACATGTCCAGTAAAATGGCCTTACCCTTCTGTATACATATCCAAATGACAAACAGTTTGAAGTGTTAGAAATTAGATTCGAAGATCTTTCATTTTATAGGTTGTCCATCACATAACTCGTTATATATATGTGGATATGCTCATCCAAAGTTTGGTATTGTGCGTACTCATTTGGAACTTTAGTCTATTACGAAATTTTCCAACTTGGCTTAGACTTAGGACTTTCCTTAGAGCCCATATCACTTATAATATGCCTCGTGCACTTATTATCATATCCAATAGGTTTCCATCATGTTAATAGTCCTCGAATGAGAAGTAGAGTCCGCCCCCAAACACATAACATAACTTATCTTTTCTTCCGCACATTTCAATTTCCCGAATTTTACTAACTCCCAAAATTTCCAAAACTTTCGCTAGAGTTTCCTTTGTAACTGAGCCTATCCACATGTCAGAGAATTCCAAAAACCAATCCTAACAACACATACATAATCCAATCAACGTAACATAATATGAAAACAATACTAACAGTGGCCTCATAAGCAATTTATTTCTAGAAAAGGAACGACATTAACATCAACTATTCAGGTGATACGTAACTCATAGCAGGTAAGCTCCCAACATCTTCATAAAACACAAAAATGAATGTTTAAATTAAAGATGGCATTTTTGGGTTATCACATTCTCCACCTCTAAAATAAACGTTCGTCCTCGAAAGGAATTAGAGAAGTACCTGAGCTGGTGAAAAGATGTGGATAGTTGCTCCGTATATCCGACTCGGACTTCCAGGTAGCTGCCTCAATCGACTGACCTCTCCATTGTACCCGAACTGAGGGATAACTCTTAGACCTCAACTCACGGACCTGTCAAGCTAGAATAGCTACCGGCTCCTCCTCATAAGTCAAATCTTTGTCCAAATAAACTGAGCTGAAGTCTAACACATGAGACAGATTATCATGATATTTCTGAAGCATGGATACATGAAACACCGGATGAACTGCTGATAAACTAGGAGGTAGCGCAAGCCTGTAGGCTACTTCACACACCCTTTCAAGAATTTCAAAGGGTTTGATATACCTCGGGCTCAACTTGCTCTTCTTTTCGAATCTCATTACACCTTTCGTAGGTGAAACTCGGAGCAATACTCTTTCTCCTTCCATGAATGCAACGTCACGAACCTTACGATCGGCATAACTCTTTTGCATATACTGAGCTTTGCGAAGTCGATCCTGAATAATCTTGACCTTATCCAAGGCATATTGCACCAAATCGGTACCCAACAACTGAGCCTCTCCCGGTTCAAACCAGCCAACTAGCGAACGACATCGCCTCCCATATAATGTTTCATATGGAGCCATCCGAATGCTCGACTAGTAGCTGTTATTATAGGCAAACTCCACAAATGGTAAGAACTGATCCCAGGAACCTCCAAAGTCTATAACACAAGCGCAAAGCATATCTTCCAATATCTAAATAGTGCGTTCTGACTGTCCGTCTATCTGTGGATGAAATGATGTACTCAACTCAACCCGCGTGCCTAACTCACACTATACAGCCCTCCAAAATTTCTAGGTGAACTGTGTACCTCGATTAGAAATGATAGACACGGGCACACCATTAAGGTGGACAATCTCGCGGATGTAAATCTCCGCTAACCGCTCTGAAGAATAGGTAACTGCTACTGGAATGAAATGTGCCGACTTGGTCAACCTGTCCACAATGACCCATTCTGCGTCAAACTTTCTCTGAGTCCGTGGGAGCCCAATAACAAAATCCATAGTGATACGCTCCCACTTTCACTCAGGAATTTCTAACTTTTAAAGCAAACCACTAGGTCTCTGATGTTCGTACTTACTTGCTGACAATTCAGACACCGAGCTACATATGCAACTATATCCTTTTTCATTCTCCTCCACCAATAATATCGCTGCAAATCTTGATACATTTTGGCGGCACTTGGATGAATAGAATACCGGGAATTGTGGGCCTCTTCAAGAATTAATTCACGAAGCCCATCCACATTAGGAATACAAATACGACCCTGCATCTGCAGAGCTCCATCATCTCCCACATTAACCTGCTTGTTACCACCGTGCCATACCGTGTCCTTAAGGACAAGCATATGAGGATCATCATACTGTCGCTCTATGATGTGCTCATATAAAAAAACCTAGCGACTGTGTAGGATAGAACCCGACTGGGTTCTGAAACATCTAACCTCATGAATTTATTGGCCAAAGTCTGAACATCTGTAACTAACAGCCTCTCACCAGCTGGAATATATGCAAGGCTACCCATACTCACAACCTTTCTACTCAAAGCATCGGCCACCATATTGGCCTTTCTGGGGTGATACAAAATGGTGATATCATAGTCTTTCAACAGCTCAGACTGAGTTCTGAAACATCTAACCTCATGAATTTATTGGCCAAAGACTGAACATCTGTAACTAACAGCCTCTCACCAGCCGGAATATACGCAAGGCTACCCATACTCACAACCTTTCTACTCAAAGCATCGACCACCATATTGGCCTTTCTGGAGTGATACAATATGGTGATATCATAGTCTTTCAATAGCTCCAACCATCTTCTCTGCCTCAAATTGAGATCTTTTTGTTTGAACAAATACTATAGGCTAGGATGATTAGTAAATACCTCACATGAGACACCGTAAAGGTAATGCCTCCAAATTTTCAGGGCATGAACAATGGCTGCCAATTCTAAGTCATGAACATGATAATTATTCTCGTGAACTTTCAACTGCCGTGACGCATATGCAATCACCCTGCCATCTTGCATCAATACTGCACCAAGCCCAACGCGTTATAGTCAAAGCGGTCTTGAGCTTCTGAAAGCTCAACTCACACTCGTCTGACTATGTAAATGAGACACCCTTCTAGGTCAATTTGGTCAATGGAGATGCTATAGACGAAAATTCCTCCACAAACCGGCGATAATAACCCGCCAAACCCAGAAAACTCCGTATCTCTGTAACTGAAATAGGCCTAGGCTAGTTCTGAACTGCCTCAATCTTCTTAGGATCCACCTTTATGCCTTCTGCGGATACAACATGACCCAAAAAGGCAATTGAGTTTAACTAAAACGAGCATTTTGAAAATTTTGCATATAACTGATTATTCTTCAAAGTTTGAAGCACAATCCGAAGATGTTGCTCATGCTCCCCTCGATTGCTGGAGTAAATCAAGATGTCATCAATGAATACAACCACAAATGAATCCAGATAGGGCTTGAACACCCGATTCATCAAATCCATAAATGCTGCTAGGGCGTTGGTAAGCCCAAATGACATCACTAGGAATTCGTAATGCCCATACCGAGTCCGAAAAGCTGTCTTAGGGACATCAGTTGTCCTAATCTTCAAATAATGGTAACCAAACCTCATAATTATTTACCCGAATTAACTAGTCACATTTAACGCCACATGGGCGGGCACCTACCTCGTAGGCTAAAACGCAATAATTACAACACGAATTTGGCAAGTATGCACAGTGAATTTCATACAAAAATTTTCAAATAAGCCTAACAAGCATTACTCCCTGCTATTGCTATAGTACAAATTTAATTTTACAAAGGAGAACTTAAAGACAAGAATTTTTCTCACAAGGATCTCGTCCTTATATAACTTCCACCGCAGCTCGTAGCCCGGTTTAAACTTATCAATTTATATTAAAATGTGAGGATCTCATCCTCAGTTCTAAATCATAAGTAATATGCATATCGTGCCAATCGAAAATTTCCATTTTCTCCTTTTAAATAATTACGGTTGCACAAAATCACAACACATAATGAACCTCACACTGGTAGGGCATATAATTCATAATTTATAATTAATTATCCGAACATTACATCAAAACTTATCGAAATGAGTAACAGAAAGCCATATTTAGCCTCACAGCTCTTATTAGTGACCAACATGGAATGATATGCTTAGTTATCTCCATAGAATCTCCCAACAGGAGTAAACACATAAGTAGATTATAGAATTACGAAGCTCACTCATAAGTGGAGCACAATAGGAAGGCTCGTCTCGATAATTAGAACCAGATCAAGTTAAGGAAATTATTCCTTTATATTAAATCGAGGTCGTACCTTTAATGACACAATCTGATATAGCAACCTCCGCCATACCATAAAACAAATATATCAACGGTCGGGCCTCCACCTCTAGGACGCCTTCTACTCGTCTGTCCTCCACCCATAACTGGTCGTGTGAGTGGTGTAGTAACTGCAATGGGGCACGTAGCTTGAGTGCTTTGATTAAATATGTCTCTCCCAAGTCTGGGATAATTTTCTCATGATGTGCCTAATATCACCGCATTCATAGCAACCCCTTTGCTGGTTTGGCTGCTCATACTAAGTCTGTGCCAGATAACTGGAATAACCACTGTAGGAAACTCATGTCAGTGGTATGTTAAAATAACTTACTGGAGCACCCCGAGTAATCCGATATGCAGACTGGGCTGGCCGACTTCCTGAGCCCCCGACATAATGATTTATACTCGCAGAGTAGAATCCACTGAATCCTCCAGAACCTCGAGACGTATTGGTCTCCTTAGTTTCCTTTTTCCTCACCCCGAACACATTCCAATATCTTGGAAATTTCTACCACCAGCAGAAATGATGTATCAGCATGTAGCTCCAGAGTCGTACAAAATTTTACGATCATAATTGAGTCCTTTAATGAGTCTGTGGACTCGCTCTCTGGCGGTAGGAAGCAAAATAGGAATATGACGGGCTAACTTATTGAACATGATGGCATATTCTGACACCGTCATGGTGACCTGACGCAACCGTTCAAACCTTATGTGCCACGCATTACGGACAGTCCGAGAAACAAACTCTTTCAAAAGTATTTCTAAGAACTGAGCCAAGTGGGTGGTGTTGCATTAGCTGGTTTGCCCTCTCTATAGGCTTGCCACGAACACCAGTAGAGAATTATCTATCCCAAGACCAATTTCTTATTTTGTTATGCTTACTCAACACTGCTAAACTGACCCATTTCTTAACATACTCTTCGATTCTTCTTTGGGGTAACCCTTACCCCTATTTATACACAACGATCACAAAAGTAGAGCTCCATACATACAAATCTTGGCACGAACCGCATAGTCCAGAATCTCGTCAACCACAGCACTTCCTCCGAACCACCCCAAAATCTGCAACCGTGACGTCCACGCTGAGTAGACCTTATGTAAATTTAAAGTTGTTTCTCTAACTCTTTTGGTACTGAAGTATAGGATTATTAAGAAGGCGGACATACCGCAAGTCCCAACCTTATCCTCTGCAAAATCTCAGGCCTTAAACATGTGTAAATTTTTAGGGAACCTTTCAGTACCACATATATACATTTTAGGCCAAAACTAATATAACACATGACACCGCAATCCATCCATTGATAGTGGACTCCCCCACTCGGCGCGAAGTCATAGTTCACCACGTACGATGATCCACAATATTAACTTCACAGCTCGTATAAATCAACCAGATGCCAAAGTCCATTGTACCCCTACATGATTTACTGGGTGATCTCTCAATACGTCTGTATCTTCAGTCGGAACCACACGTTGAGGCAATGTTTGAGCATCTTTGGCTCCCTCATAGTCCATCTGCAACATCACGAACCATCGACGCACAACTGATACCGAGGGCGCAATGTCATACACGAGTGGATACAAAGAAATATGAGATATATGTTTCAACCTAAATCAATGCCGCATAATAAGGAATGAAAGAAGTGGAATTATTCCTAAACGCTGTAGCCTCTGGAAGATAAGTACAGACGTCTCCGTACCGATCCTTCAGACTCTACTAAGCTTGCTCGTGACTCGTGAGACCTAAGTAACCTAGTGCTCTGATACCAACTGTCACAACCCAAAATTTCCACCCTCGGGACCGTGATGACGCCTAACATTTTACTTGCTAGGCAAGCCAATGTTAGAATAATATTAGCCATTTTTAAACAATTTTTAAATTAATTAATAACAAAAAAACAAATGTGGAAGTAAGGTCTGAATTGTAGTGAATAATCCATAATAATAGCGATGTCTAAATACCATCCCAGAATTGGTGTCACAAGTGCACGAGCTACTAGAATAATACAAATAATGGTCTGAATGAAAATAAAGATGTCTGAAAGAAATACACAACTATGATAAAGTGTAAGGGGACTTCAGAACTGCGAACGCCATGCAACTATCCTCAAATCTCCTGCGAATAGCTGAATCCGAGCAAATCTACTATACGCCTCTGGGACCAACTCCAGTATCTGCACAAGAAGTGCAAAGTGTATTATGAGTACAACCGACCCCATGTACCCAGTAAGTGCCGAGCCTAACCTCGATGAAGCAGTGACGAGGCTAAAGCATGTCATATACATTAACCTGTACGCAATAACAATCATAACAACAATAATAGAAAAAATAGGCGTATCTTATCAACAGTTAAAGCCAACTCGGGAGTCATAACCAATTATTATTTCAATCAGTTTCCGTTGCGGTGTGCAACCCGATCCCACAATATATTCATATTCAATTCTGTTGCGGCGTGCAACCCGATCCTCCAATACATTCATTTCAATCAATTCTGTTGCGGCGTGCAACCCGTTCCTCCAATATATTCATTTCAATCAATTCTATGACGGCGTGCGACCCGTTCCTCATTTTAATCAATTCTGTGGCGGCGTGCAACCCGCTCCTCCAATATATTCATTTTAATTAATTCTGTTGCGGCCTGCAACCCGCTCCTCCAATATATTCATTTACCAATTCTTATAAAAGAAATTACTCTAATAAATGCAACAATTAATATGAAATTATAAGACAACAAGCATACAATAATTATGATTTATTAGAAATAAGTGATGACAAGTAGTAATTAATTGTGAAAATTTAAGGATGTAATAGGCATTTTAATAATTAGTATGCTAAACGTCAAGTGGCAAATAAGTCACATAAATCAAATAAACATGTAGCAATTATAACATGGATTCAAGGCATGATATTGAGCAAAGAACACGAGAGAACAATTAATATAATAATTAATTCATGATTTAAAATGATTTATGATTTTTCAAGTAATTATGCAAATAATTAATTTGACGATGTATAAACACTCGTCACCTTGCCTATACGTTGTTCACATGCATTTCACATAACAAATAATTTAAGGGTTCTATTCCCTCAAGACAAGGTTAACCACGATACTTATCTCGCTTTGCAACCAAAAATCAAGAATCCAATAAACCCTTGCCTCGCGAGTTCGTGTCCGAAATTGTCAAATCTAGTCATAAACAATTCAATATACTCAATACAAATCGTAGTAATTAATTTCATATGAATTTACTAATTTTTTGGATTAAAGTCCGAAATTCATCTCAAAAATCATCAGTGGGGCCCATGTCTCGAATCTCGGAAAAACTTACAAAATCCGAATACCCGTTCCGAGACGAGTCCAACTATACAAAAATTATCAAATTCCGATATCAAATGGACCTTCAAATCTTAAATTAAAGTCTTTGAAGATTTATACCATTTTCGATCCAATATTTACCCATTTGAACTCAAACATCTTCCCCCAAACCTTATTGGTATAAGCATATATAAATAATACTCTTACACCTAATAATCATACTTCTAATCAACCATCTTCTCCCCAAATCCGAAATAGAAAACCAGGGTATGAAACCTTACCTCTTAGATGAAGAACTTGAGAGATTTCTTGTTGGATTTCAAGGCTTGAGCAAGATTTGATGAACAAGACACTTGAGCTTCTTCCTATCTCTAGAACACTCTCACTTCTCAAAAATATCAGGTTTTAGCTCAGAAATGACTTAACCCCTCCCCCTACCCGGCCTTGGGGGTATTAAATGAGCTCATACGTGCGCGATCGCGCACCTGGGCAAATGGCTGCGCATCCAGCCGCACACCTGAGGCAGAAAGTTTCAAATATGCGCGACCGTGCATGTGGGCGCGCATATGACACAGGTCCAGTAAAATGGCCTTAACTTTCTGTATACATATCCAAATGATAAATGGTTTGAAGAGTTAGAAACTAGACTCGAAGATCTTTAATTTGATAGGTTTTCCATCACATAACTCCTTATATATATATATTTAGATATGCTCGTCCAAAGTTTGGTATTGTGCGTACTCATTTAGAAATTTAGTCTATTATAAAATTTCCAACTTGGCTTAGACTTAGGACTTTGCTTAGACACCATATCACTTATAATATGCCTTGTACACTTATTATCATATCCAATAGATGTCCGTCATGTTAATAGTCCTCGAATGAGAAGTAGAGTCTGCCCCAAACACATAACATAACTTATCTCTTCTTTCGCACATTTTAATTTCCCGAATTTTACTAACTTCCAAAATTTTCAAAAATGCCGCCAGAGTTTCCTTTGTAACTGGGCCTATCCACCTGCCATAGAATCCCAGAAACCAATCCTAACAACACATACATAATCCAATCAACGTAACATAACATGAAAACAATACTAACAGTGGCCTCATAAGCAATATATTTCTAGAAAATGAATGACATTAACATCAATTATTCAGGTGATACGTAACTCATAGCAGGTAAGCTCCCAACATCTTCATAAAACACATAAATGAATGTTTAAATTAAAGATGATATTTTTGGGTCATCACACACAGTAATTAGGAAGTAATACTTGTTATCGAATGTAGGAACCTTATAAGGGCCCCAAAGATCCATGTGTACAAGATGAAATAATCCATCAACTCTCGAATCGCTAAGTGAAAATTTCAACCTAGTCTGTTTTGCTAAGGGACAAACAAAGCAATTATTCTCTGCTATATTACTAACATCGATATGTAACTCCTTTATATTCTTCATAGTTGACAGTGAAGGATGTCCCAGTCTCATGTGCCATAGGCTGCTGGTTCCTCCACATAGTCTGCTCATTGCACAAATGGCCTTTAACTTGTTAGTTAATCTTCCATCTCTAAGCACATATAATACACCTCTCTCTCTACCAATCCCCTTAACCCTGTCATTGCAGAGGTCCTGAAATACACAAAAATCAAGAAAGAAGTTGACATTGCAAGACAGTGCTCTTGTGAGCTTTGAGATTGATAATATGTTAAACCTAAAATCAGGTACATAAATGACATTTTCACCGTTTATTTATCCATCAAACATGCACTACCAGTATGTGTGATATCAACCCTTCCCCCTGTAGGTAGATGTACTCTATCATTGTTAGACTTGTCTGTAGCTCTAGTGTTAGTTAACAACCTAATTTAGAGGCAATATGATGAGTTGCTCCTAAGTCAACAATCCACTCCTCTTCTTTCTGGTTGGAATTAGACATCGAGCAAATAACATTACCTGCCATGTTAGCCTAGTGCTCACCAGAATTTTTGTTTAGTAAATCCAGAATTTGATTGTACTGTGCATCAGTGAAGTAGTATCCCTTGTTCTCAGCTATTGTCTGTCTATGTCCATCTAATTGAGAGCATTATCCAACATCTGTTTGGTTCACAGCTGCAAGGGGTTCTCTCCTCCAATTATCTGGCCTTCCTCCACCATGATTTTGATTCCCATTACCAGTATTTCTCCGGTTGTCAGAGTTCTCTGTACCCTGCTTCTTTGGAACAAAATCTGATGGATAACCAATGATTTTGTAATAATTCTCCTTGGTGTGACCCTTAATCCGGCAGTGCTCACATTGCAGAAATTGCCTTTTGCCTCGAAATCCTTGTCCCCTGCTTGTTGCTTGCATAGCCAAAGAAGGATCACCTCTGTCAGTCACAACATTAGCACCCACACTCTGCTGACTTTCATCTTGTACAATTATTGCATAGGCCTGATTTAGCGTAGGTGCAATTGTCTTCATGAGAATTTGTCTTCTCGCCTGATTATAGGATTCATTCAATCTGCTGAGGAATTGCATAACTCGTTGTTGATGTAGTTGTTCTATATTTTCCTTAGACTTAGGGCATCCACAATTAGAGAAAGGGAATGACACATCATACTCATGCCAAAGTTTCTTTAATTTTGTGAAATGGACTGAAACTGAGCTAGTTCCCTGTGAGAGAGATGCAATTTCACGATGCAATTGAAAAATTCTTACTCGATTGACCTTATCGAATCTCTCCCGTAGATCCTCCCAAATGGGATGAGCATCTGATGCATACACAATGCCACCAAGAAGGTCCTCACACATATTGTTCATGATCCATGATAAAACAATAGCATTATAGGTCTCCCATTGCTGTTATAAATCAGTTATCTTGTAGGATTCCTCTTTGCATGTGCCGGTCACAAACCTTAGCTTCCTCTTCCCCAAAAGTGCAATCCTCATCGACCAACTCCATAACCCATAGTTTTTTGACCCAGTGAGCTTTACCGAGATCGATATAGAGCTCGGAGTGTCTGCAGGACCCAAAAACAGGGGATGTGTGTGGTCAATTGTGTTCTCTCCCATTATTGCGTCAATATCAGTAATTGATCAAACGAAATTGAGAGATTTAGGCCAGCCATCGGTTTGAGAGTGTCACAGTGTGAGATTCCAGTATCTCCCGCTCTGATACCATGCTAAAATGCAAGAGATTTGGAGGTGTAACAATGGCAGAAGTTGAGAGAGAGAGAGAGAGTCGGCTGAAGAAGAAATGAATCACTATCTTATTGAAGATGATAGCCGGTACATTTATACACCTAAGCTATCCAACTAACTTTAAAATAAGCAACTAACTATTGGACAGCTCACTAACAGCTGTCATCTAACAGAAAAGACACGTGACTAATTAAAACATGTGCTATTTTATATTACAATAAGAATCGAGTATCTTTATTAATTAATTGTATAGGTTTTTGTAATCATATCTTTCCTGATTCATTTTGTTTATTTTGGATTTCAAGAATCGAGTATCTTTATTAATTAATTGTATAGGTTTTTGTAATCATATCTTTCCTGATTCATTTTGTTTATTTTGGATTTCAAGAATCGAGTATCTTTATTAATTAATTGTATAGGTTTTTGTAATCATATCTTTCCTGATTCATTTTGTTTATTTTGGATTTCAAGAATCGAGTATCTTTATTAATTAATTGTATAGGTTTTTGTAATCATATCTTTCCTGATTCATTTTGTTTATTTTGGATTTCAAGAATCGAGTATCTTTATTAATTAATTGTATAGGTTTTTGTAATCATATCTTTCCTGATTCATTTTGTTTATTTTGGATTTCAAGAATCGAGTATCTTTATTAATTAATTGTATAGGTTTTTGTAATCATATCTTTCCTGATTCATTTTGTTTATTTTGGATTTCAAGAATCGAGTATCTTTATTAATTAATTGTATAGGTTTTTGTAATCATATCTTTCCTGATTCATTTTGTTTATTTTGGATTTCAAGAATCGAGTATCTTTATTAATTAATTGTATAGGTTTTTGTAATCATATCTTTCCTGATTCATTTTGTTTATTTTGGATTTCAAGAATCGAGTATCTTTATTAATTAATTGTATAGGTTTTTGTAATCATATCTTTCCTGATTCATTTTGTTTATTTTGGATTTCAAGAATCGAGTATCTTTATTAATTAATTGTATAGGTTTTTGTAATCATATCTTTCCTGATTCATTTTGTTTATTTTGGATTTCAAGAATCGAGTATCTTTATTAATTAATTGTATAGGTTTTTGTAATCATATCTTTCCTGATTCATTTTGTTTATTTTGGATTTCAAGAATCGAGTATCTTTATTAATTAATTGTATAGGTTTTTGTAATCATATCTTTCCTGATTCATTTTGTTTATTTTGGATTTCAAGAATCGAGTATCTCTATTTTTATTTGAAGGATTGATCTTATTCGGCCCCTCCCCCGCCTCTTAAGAAAAATCTTTTTGTAAGGTCGCTTTGTGATGCTATTGACTATCCATTTTACATTGTGTCTAATCCAACTAGTCATACTTGCGTGAGGGTGGTCATTATATTAACCAGTGATGTGGAGCCCACAATAAATCATCTCTTCCTCTCTTCACGGGACATTTGCACAATAGAATTATTTCATCCGCTATTTAAATTATGTCCATTAATTTAAAATTTATAAGAGTAGATTAGGCGAGACATAATTTGCTCAAATTTATGCCGGAAGCATAACCTTGTTTAAAGTTATGCTGGATCGGTATCACTTTAAACAAGGTACGTCCAGCCCCATTTTTTTTTTTGTTTTTTTTTGTGCTAAAGAAAGGACATGCACTAACAGAAACTAAAGGAGTTCATTACAAAAACGAATTGATCGAGCAGATTCAGTAAAGCAAATAAAGGTGGAAGATCCCAAAAGTCTTCCAATCTAATCGTGTCATTCAAGCTCTAGGTACCCGCCGCAATATACCTTTGAAAGAGTTAAGACAATTTGGTCTTATATCTGCAAAACTTCAAAAAGTGGGGGCAAAAGTTAAATGCGAGCATTCAAAAGAGACATCGAATGCAAAACCTTACGTTCTCTGCCCACACCAGCCCAGTCAGAGTTGGGAACCAAAGTAGGAACTAATCGAAGTCAAGCGACCAAAATAGGGAATAAACAAAAGTTGAAGAATTTTATTTATAGCGCATGTAATATATATGCTGCTATACCCGCAATTTTTTTAAAGCCCCATTTCCCTTTAAATATCCTAGGCTTGCTACTTCATTCGTTGCAAATTCTCACTACGTAGAATCCTAGGCTTGCACAACCAATTACCCTCAGTGTAACCGGCCGACCTTAACCACTTGAAATTAGTCCGAGTCAGGTACTTGATATTAGAGACGGAGCCAGGATTTCAAGCTTATGAGTTCGGAATTTTAATCGCCTTAAGCTACTAGGTTCTAAATTAATAATTTATATATATTTAATGAATTTTTTAAGACAAATACAAGGTTCGAACCAAAGCTACCGGGTTCGACCGAACTTGCTCCCCGCACTCTAGATTCGCCCCTGCTTGACATTGCCATGATGCAGTGGGTGCTCCCAGATAAGCTTCCAAAAATCGTCAATGCATCGTAGGTGGAAGTTCTGATTAAGCAAATCTCTATCCCATATACGCGAAAACCTATGGCCCGCCTGTAGCATAAGTAGCTAACGTAAAACGGGTCTAGGGTGAACAGTCGGGAATACATAAAGACCCCATTAAACTTATCCAAAAAATAGGTTTGAACACTTAAACTAAACGAGTGTTCTTTACCCCTCTTTTCTTGTCCGGAGTGAATTAAATAACACCCTAACACTATAATACAAGTCTCACAATGTGGTGTGCTTTACACACACACCACATCATTGCCACATCAATGCCACACTAGAGCCATATCAGCGCCACGTTAGAGCCACGTCAGAAATTATCTATATTTTAATATTTTAACCTTTTCATTTCTTTTTGTCTATTCACATTTTGTTCCTTACTCATTATTTAATACATTAATAAATCTCTAATTAATTATTAAATTCCTCTTAATTATATTTTTTTCATCGAATTCTCATCCATAGATACACTATAAATTTAAATCTCTTTGATCTTGGTTTACTCTCCTCTTTGTTTTTCTTTATCTAATTATTTTAATTTTTCATTTCAATCTTCAACATCCCCTATGATTTTTTTCTATTCAATTAACCGCAACAGAGAAAATACGAAAAAATGCTAAATTAATTTCTTAATTTTCAGAACAAAGAAAAATTCATTGAATAAAAAAGAAGAAGAAAGAAGATGAGGCAGATGGCGAGAAAGAAAAAAACTAAAACAAAAAAGGAAGAAGAAAGAAGATGAACATATAGTGGGAAAGGAAAACAATTATTACAAAACAAAAAAAATGAA
>AWOL01S0037356.1:0-29156 GCA_000715115.1 Nicotiana otophora | reverse complement strand
CCACCCCACCGCCCCCCATTCCCGCCCTAAATAGAAATATTATTAAGAGTACTTTCTTTTCATGTTGTAGATAGAGTACTTGTTTTTCATTTCAACAAAATGAGTTTTTTTTTTCATGATGTAAAAAAATATTTTCTTTTATTTAAACAAAAAAAGTACTTTCTTTTCATGATATAAAAAAAATATTTTCTTTCATTTCAATAAAATGATGAAGTAAAAGCTTTTTTTTTTTCATTCCAACAAAATGAGTATTTTATTTCATGATGTAGAAAAAGTATTATCTTTCATTTTAACAAAATAAATACTCTTTTCATATTGTAGAAAGAGTACTTTCTTTTTCAACGAAAAAAGAGTATTTTTTTTATAGTATGGAACACAAATTTTAACGTTGTTTTTTGTGAAAAAGTAAAGCAGCACATTAGTCCCTTTGGGTTTGTGTGAATTTTTAAAAGATTAATTAAATCCTTGAAGAAAATAAAGTCCTAAAAACATTGGGTATTTGATTCAAAAGTAATTTTTATTGATAGCTAATTTTAAAAGTGTGTCATTTCTCCAGGAGTGAATTTCTTCATTAGAGGAGATAACCTGGTGGAATTTTTATATCAAATAGATTGTTTTTTACTTTTTATCTGGCAAATATTGTGATGTACTGTTCTTTAATTTTATTATCAATAGTTGGAGTTTAGATGTGGGTGCTAATCGGACGGGTTGGTCCGAGCTGGACATGAAAAAAACAGTCCGTCCGATTATTGTTCTGGGCTGGTAGTGGGCTAGATAAAGGGGCTGGTACCGGGCTGGAAAATTTCGGTCTAATTAGAGCCCGTCCGGGTTCGGGCTTAACAGGTCCGGACCGGACCGGACCGGACCGAGTTACTTATTATTTATTGTTTTTAGTATATTTTGTTTTTCTTATTCATTGTTATTGATACTTAAGTGTTTGCAAACTTTTAAGGCTTAGAATTAAGGCTTAGAATTAAACTTTAAAGTTTAAAGTTTAAAATTTGAAATTTAAAATTTGAAATTTGAAATTTAAAATTTTTAAATTAAAATTTAAAAGTAAGTGGCTACAAAAAATTATTTAATAAAACCAATAGGCAATATGTAAGGATCAAACTCCAAAGGCTTTCGTTTTATATTTTTATTGAATAATAAATAATACTTCAAATTAATTTGCAAGTTCTATTTTGATTTTTTTATTTATTTTTGAACTTGAAAATTAAAAGGTTACAAGAATTATAAAATATAAGAAAGAGTATATCACATGGTTTGCATATTTTTTGTAAGTTCATCCATGTCAACATGAGGTTCTTGGTTTCCGGTATTGCTTGAATCGGAACCATAGACCATTATATCTCCAATTTTTTGGTCCTCCGCTTCCTCTACCTCTTCACACCCTTGATTTCGCGGTTATGATCTTATCCAATGTCGGAAGCACATTAGAATTTCCAAAACGTTGCTGCCCAATGAATGTCGAGTATCTCCTAGTTGCTGCCTTGCTTGGCTAAATGCACTCTCTGATGCGACTGTTGAAATTGGCACATTTAGCACGTCTCGAGCCATGGACGAAAGAATAGGAAATTGATTTGAGTTGCCCCTCCACCAACCCAGCGGTAGAAATTCTTTTGTGCGGGGCTCTGGTGACTTTTGCAAGTAGAATTTGAGTTCACCAATGTTCCTGCTACTGGTTTGTTGATACTCTCCTAGTGTAGACCAAATCAAATAATTTTCAACACCATCATTATCCTTCAAAGCAACGGATGTAGATGTTGAAACTGAACTTGAAGGAATATTTGGATCTAAAGCATCAGAAGCATCAACAATGTTAGCATAATAACAATTGCTGCCCAATGAATGTCGAGTATCTCCTAGTTGCTGCCTTGCTTGGCTAAATGCACAATCTGATGCGACTGTTGAAATCGGCACAATTAACACGTCTCGAGCCATGGACGAAAGAATAGGAAATTTATTTGAGTTGCTCCTCCACCAACCCAGCGGTAGAAATTTCTTTGTGGGGGGCTTTGGTGACTTTTGCAAGTAGAATTTGAGTTCGCCAATGTTCCTGCTACTGGTTTGTTGATACTCTCCTAGTGTAGACCAAATCAAATAATCTTAAACACCATCATTATCCTCCAAAGCACCGGATACAGATGTTGAAACTGAACTTGAAGAAATATTTGCATCTACAGCAACGGAAGCATCAACAATGTTAGCATAATAATTATATAAAGTTTGTAAATGTTTGTGTAGATGAGAAATACAAGTTTCAACATTAGGGGTTTCAGTTGGTCCAATATCCATATAAACATATAAAGCAATGATTAATTGGCGACAAGTGGCCATTTTGATAGAAGGGTTTAAAATAGCACCAATTAGGTAAATAGGGGGAATTAGGTAGAAATATTTCTTAAATTTATCTAGCATAGATTCAACAACAGAAGAATATCCTTCTTTCTTCTTCAAATTATGGAGTAAAAGAGAAATTTCAGCAATATGAACTAAACCATTTGCAATAGTAGGATAATAAGCTCCAGAAAACTCAAGTGTAGCCACATAAAACTTTTGTAAAAATTTTACAACATCTTCAATGACATCCCAAGTTCTAGACTTTAACAAACGGTTAGGATCGGTACAATGAGAATTAGCAACTTCAGTTATAGGCATTTTATATTTATGACAACATCTTAAGAATAAATAAGTATAATTCTACCTAGTAACTATTTCTTCAGGCACGAGTCTTGGTTTTAGTCTATACAGTATACATTTTTCCTTAAATGCATTTAATCTAGTACTTCTATTATTTTCTTGAATTACACCAATAGCTCTTCTAACTAAAGTGATCTCATCTCTAAATAATTCAAGGCCACTCTTCACAATTAAATTATAAATATGACATGCACACCTAACATGAAATATTTCAGGAAGTGGTGGGTGTAGATACAATTTTAATATTAGAATAGCAGAATTGTTGTTAGAAGCATTATCAAATGACATACACAAAACTTTTTCTGAAAGATTATAAAATATAGCAAGTTCATGGATAGTATTACTTATAAATGCACCAGTATGACTTTGATCTTCATCATATTTAAAAGTAATAATACGTTTTTGCATACAAAAATTATCATCTATCCAATGGCATGTAACAGTCAAATAATCATTTCCATTAACAGCACGACCAATATCAGAAGTAAGAGCACTACTAGAATAATGCAAATTTCCCACGAATATTTTCCACGAAAATATATCAATGGTAATTCCCACAAAAAATTTGACAAAATCAGTGGGAAAGTGGGGACACGAAAATTTTACCAAAATTTCAATAGTTCTCACAGACTCTTCGTGGGAACTGTTTAGCGCCTAAAACCGCGAAATTAGTTTCCTACCTATATCAGTGGGAAAAATAATTAGAAATTAATTACATAAAATTAAAAAGAAATTCCCAGGAAAAACAGTGGAAAACTAAAGAAAGTATATAGAATATTTTTAATATTCCCACACATTCTATGGGAAAGTAAATATTAGTATATTTTTTATTTTTTGCGAAAAAGAATTTCCCACATTCTAATTATGTCACAACCGCTTCACTCATTCAGAAATTTCTTTGTTCTCTTCTCCCATTCTCTTCTCTGTAAACTTAAGCATCCCTTCATCATCAATTGCCCCCCTTTAACCGACCTGAAGCATTGCGTTGACTATCCATCGCTGAAAAGCTCTTAACGAATCGTGACCTAGGGTGTGTTTGGCTAAGCTTATAAGCTGGTCAAACTAGCTTATAAACACTTTTCGGCTTATCTACGCGTTTGGTAAAGTTAAAAGTGCTTATAAGCCAAGTGCTTATAAGTCAAAAATAAGCCAAAAGCCATAAGCTGGTCACCCCCCAACTTATAAATTTTTATCTTATAAGCACTTTAAGTTTGACCAAAAGTTTTACTATTTTATCCTTACAATATTCATTTTTAGAACAAAACTCTTGCATTGATACTCACTGCATCAAGTACTATTATAACCTAACCCCCCCTCCCCCTGCCTCTTCAAGTCTCCAATGCTCATTGACTATTTAAGATAAGCAAATTCTCTATTCCTTTGCATATTTATATCTATGTGATTGTGTATTAATCTTTGAACTGTATGTAATAAATGAGGACATATCATATTTTTGGTATGTTTCTTTCTAAGTGTTGTGGTGATAAAGACAATATTTGTTTCTTTTCAAATATTTTGCCTATTTAGCTTTATTTTTTACTGAGAAATTTTTATCAAGTTATTAATTATTATAACTTATGATTATATGCTTATCATAGAATAAATTATATTTATCATAAAAGTTATCTTATCTAAGCACCGTTGTATTTAAAATAAAATGACAAATAGAATATTTTGTATTTGCATCGATTTGGAATCTAAACTTTTGAAGAAATTATGCCCTTATAAGTGTAAACACTTCTAAGGTTATTGTAACGACCCGATTTGTCATTTTAAGAACTAATGCCCCGTTCAGTGACTTAAGGTCTCGAGCAGCTTCGCAATATGTATTATGACCCGCGTGTGTGGTCGAGTTTGATTTACTAAAGATTCGAAATTAAATTAAAAGAACAATCCTTATTTAGAAGCTTAAATGGAAAGAGTTGACTTTTGAGTAAACGACTCTGGAATGAAATTTTGATGATGCAATAGCTCCGTATGATAATTTTGGATTTAGGAGCGTGTCCGAAAATTATTTGGAGGTCCGTAGTGGAAGTAAGCTTGAAATGGTGAATAAATTAAATTTTGGAAAGTTTGACCGGGGGATTGACTTTTTGATATCGGGGTCGAAATATTATTCTGAAAATTTGAATAGCTTCGTTATGTCATTTATGATTTGTGTTCAAAATTTGAAGTCATTCCGGATTGATTTGATATGTTTCGGCACAAGATATAGAATTTGTAAGTTCAAAGTTCATAGATTTTGATTTGAGGTGTGATTCGTCGTTTTGATATTGTTTGATATGATTTGAGGCCTCGAGTAGGTCCGTATTATGTTATGAAACTTGTTGGTATGTTCGGACGAGGTCCCGAGGGCCTCGGGTGAGTTTCAGATGCTTAAAGGATCAAATTTGGATTTGGAGGAGGAGCTGAAGTAGCTAAGCTGCTGGTGTGATTGCACCTGCGCAAAAAAGGGCCGCAGGTGCGAGCTCGCGGATGCGAGAAATGATTCGCAGAAGCGAAAATGCATGGGTTGTCCAGGCACCACAGGTGCGAAAAAAATCATCGCGTGTGCAAAAATCGCGGGTGCGAAAACAGTCATTGCGAGTGCGAAGACCACAGGTGCGAAGAAGTCACCGCGGTTGCGAAGACCGCAGGTGCGAAGAAATCACCGCGGATGCGAAGACCGTAGGTGCGAAGAAATCACCGTGGATGCGAAGATCGCAGGTGCTAATAAATCACCGCGGATGCGAAAATCCTGTACAGAATGTTAAAAACAGAGGGGGTTCCGAGTTTTGCCATTTTTGGACCTTCAAGCTCGGGTTTTGGGGCGATTTTGAGAGAGAATTCAAGGGAAACTTGAGGTAAGTCACTTGTGATCATTTCTACTCCATAATATTGAATTATCATCGATTAATCCGACTAGATTACATATTTTTGAGGTGTAAATCGGGGGTTTGAACTTAGGGATTTGAAAATAAGATTTGAAGATTTGAAGGTCGAGTTGAGGTCGGATTTTGGTAAAAAATAGTATGGTTAGACTCGTGGTTGAATGAGATTTCGGAATTTATAACTTTTATCGGGTTCCGAGATGTGGGCCCCACGGTCTATGTTTGAGCTAATTTCGGATTTTTTGTTGAAAAATTAGTATTTTCTTATGGAATTAATTTCAATAAATTTTATTGACTAAATCGAATTATTTGTGGCTAGATTCGAGGTGTTTGGAGGTCAAATGCAAGCAAGAAGGCGATTATGGAATATTGGCATAACTTCAAAAAGGTAAGTGTCTTGCATAACCTCGAGTGGGGGAAATTCCCCTTAGGCATTGAGTCTTATGTGCAACTTGGGTAATTGAAAATTATGCACGCGAGATGACGAATACATACTTGGTTTATATGTGCAAATTTTATTGGGTTAAAGTCTTGAGCATATTGTGCAGTAAATTGGATAATTGTTGGCATATATTTAATCATCTACTTGTCGTGCCTAAACCCTTGTTATTGACTCTGTTATTATATGACAATGTGATGCGATTGTTATTCGATTATTTATGAAATTTCGTGAATTTGCTGGTTGATAATTATTGGAATTTAATTTTATTTTGGATTTTTCCCTCTGTAAATAATTAATTAAATGAGCTTAAGAAGATGTGTTTATATAATTATTCAAAATTTGAATTTAATGAACACTTTGCTTTATGTCGAGTAATTTCTATCTCTATTGATTATTTTTGGGTGTTGTGCACCTTATGGCCGAGACATGGGCTTCTTATTGTGGAACATAATGTGTTGTTGATTTATGTGGCAAGTTGTAATATTTGAGCACTTGATGTGAAATTTGTGATATGTTGTAAGATTTGATCACCTGATGTGCAATTTGTAATATGTTGTAAGATTTAAGCACTTGATGTGCAATCTGTGAAATGTTGTAAGATTGAGCACTTGATGTGTAATCTGTGATATGTTGTAAGATTTGAGCACTTGATGTGCAATTTGTGAAATGCTGTAATATTTGGCACTAGAGGTACAAGTTATATTATGCTGTGATATTTGGGCACTTGAGGCGCTATTTAATATTGTGATATGGATACGCATGCGGTGAGATAAGGTTGGCTTGAAATGCGTGGCTAGTAAGGGAACTACTAGAAGTCATGCGGTGATATAAGGTCAGGGTGTTGAAATGCATGCGGTGAGATAAGGGTGGCTTGAAATGCGTGGCTAGCAGGGGAACTACTAGAAGCCATGCGGTGTGATAAGGGTGGTTAAAAACACGGGATTCTATTTCGGGAAAAAAATTAATTTCTTTAAAATTAAATGTGAAGGCTCCCTTGGTGATATAAGGAAATGAGATATTGTGAATTTATTTATGATTTGGGACTATGAGGCGGTATCTCTATTCAGCCATTTTTTGTGTTGTAAACATTGAGTTTTAGCCAATGAGGTGAGTGCCCATGTGGCGTTAAATGTGACTCATTAATCCGAGTAACTAATCATGAGGTCTTCATGCCTCACGTTCTGTTATCAGTGTTGTGAAAATTCGAAATGAGGTGGTGGTTAATATGAGATTAATTGATGACACTGGAATTAATTATGAACAACTTTTAAGATCAGTGATGTGGTGATGAACATACATATGATGTTCTTCATGTCCTGATATCATTATGATAAGGCAATGCCGAGATTAATATTATTGATATATACCATGTGGTATTTTGTTGGGTTGTGAATATGTTGTTAGGAGTTGTTTGGGTGTTACTCTGCCAGGTGGATAGGCCCAATTACAAGAGAGACTCTGCCGAAATTTCTGAAAAAATTGAGAGTTAGTAAAATTTGGAGGATTGAGAATTTGCAAAAAGAGAGTTAAATATGTTATGTGTTTGAGGGTGAATGATCCTAAGCGAGGAATAATATAACACCCCAGAGAAAGTTTTGAATTACTTCAACACTATTGAGGAAATGTATATGTGCATAGGCACGAGTTGCTACAGCCAGTTGAGACTAATGCTGTGCGTTGTTGTGAGAATTCAGACATTTTTGGAAATGATTGGAGCATTAGGGATTTTTGCTTTAAAGCTTATAAGAATGGAGAAAATAAATAATCTAAATTGAGATGGTGTTGTCGGACCCGTGTTAAATTACGGAAATGTAAAATCACTCACAAGTATGTGTGCAAGAATATACTCAATAATTTAAAGTCCTCAGAAAGATTCTTAGCACGTTCGAGGACGAACATTTGTTTAAGAGGTGGAGAATGTAACGATCCGATTTGTCATTTTAAGAATTAACACCCCGTTCAGTGACTTAAGGTCTCGAGCAGCTTCGCAATATGTATTATGACCCGCGGGTGTGGTCAAGTTTGATTTACTAAAGATTCGGAATTAAATTAAAAGAACGATCCTTATTTAGAAGCTTAAATGGAAAGAATTGACTGGAGAGTTGACTTTTGAGCAAACGACTCCAGAATAGAATTTTGATGATGTCAATAGATCCGTATGGTAATTTTGGACTTAGGAGCATGTCCGGAAAATTATTTGGAGGTCCGTAGTGGAAGTAAGCTTGAAATGACGAAAAAATTAAATTTTGGGAAGTTTGATCGGGGAGTTGACTTTTTGATATCGGGGTCGAAATATTATTCTGAAAATTTGAATAGCTTCTTATGTCATTTATGAATTGTGTGCAAAATTTGAAGTCATTCCAGATTGATTTGATATGTTTCGGCACAAGATATAGAATTTGAAAGTTCAAAGTTCATAAATTTTGATTTGATATGCGATTCGTCGTTTTGATATTGTTTGATATGGTTTGAGGCCTCGAAAAGCTCCGTGTTATGTTATGAAACTTGTTGGTATGTTCGGACGGGGTCCCGAGGGCCTCGGGTGAGTTTCGGATGCTTAACGGATCAAATTTGGATTTGGAGGAGGAGCCGAAGCAGCTGGGCTGCTGGTGTGATCGCACCTGCGCGAAAAAGGGTCACAAGTGCGAGCTCACGGATACGAGGAATGATTCGCAAAAGAGAAAATGCATGGGTTGTCCAGGCACCACAGGTGCGAAGAAATCATCGCGGTTGCGAAGACCACAGGTGCGAAGAAATCATCGCGGTTGCGAAGACCACAGGTGCGAAGAAATCATCGCGGATGTGAAGACCGCAGGTGCGAAGAAATCACCGCGGATGCGAAGACCGCAGGTGCGAATAAATCACCGCGGATGCGAAGACCGCAGGTGCGAATAAATCACCGCGGATGGGAAAATCCTGGACAGAATGTTAAAAACAGAGGGGGTTCCGAGTTTTCCCATTTTTGGACCTTCAAGCACGGTTTTTGGGGCAATGTTGAGAGGAAATTTAAGGGACACTTGAGGTAAGTCACTTGTGATCATTTTTACTCCATAATATTGAATTATCATCGACTAATCCGACTAGATTACATGTTTTTGAGGTGTAAATTGGGGGTTTGTACTTAGGGGCTTGAAAATAAAATTTGAAGATTTTGAGGTCGAGTTGAGGTCGGATTTTGGTAAAAATGGTATGGTTAGACTCGTGGTTGAATGGGCTTTCGGATTTTGTAACTTTTGTCAGGTTTCGATATGTGGGCCCCACGGTCGATTTTTGAGATAATTTCGGATTTTTTGTTGGAAAATTAGTATTTTCTTGTGGAATTAATTCAATAAATTTTATTGACTGAATCGAATTATTTGTGGCTAGATTCGAGGTGTTTGGAGGTCAAATTCAAGCAAGAAGGCGATTATGGAATATTGGCATAACATCAAAAAGATAAGTGTCTTGCTTAACCTCGAGTGGGGGAAATTTCCCTTAGGCATTGAGTCTTATGTGCAACTTGGGTAATTGAAAATCATGTACGCGAGGTGACGAGTACGTACTTGGTTTATAGGTGCAAATTTTATTCGGTTAAAGTCTTGACCATATTATGTAGTAAATTGGATAATTGTTGGCATATATTTAATCATCTACTTGTCATGCCTAAACCCTTGTTGTTGACTCTGTTGTTATATGACAATGTGATGTGATTGTTATTTGATTATTTATGAAATTTCGTGAATTTGCTGGTTGATAATTATTGGAATTTAATTTTATTTTGAATATTTTCCTCTGTAAATAATTAATTAAATGAGCTTAAGAAGATGTGTTTATATAATTATTGAAAATTTTAATTTAATGAAGACTTTGCTTTATGTCGAGTAATTTCTATCTCTATTGATTATTTTTGGGTGTTGTGCACCTTATGGCCGAGACATGGGCTCCTTATTGTGAAAAATAATGTGTTGTTGATTTCTATGGCAAGTTGTAATATTTGAGCACTTGATGTGCAATTTGTGATATATTGTAAGATTTGAGCACCTGATGTGCAATTTGTAATATGTTGTAAGATTTGAGTACTTGATGTGCAATCTGTGATATGTTATAAGATTGAGCACTTGATGTTCAATCTGTGATATGTTGTAAGATTTGAGCACTTGATGTGCAATCTGTGATATGTTGTAAGATTTGAGCACGTGATGTGCAATTTGTGAAATGCTGTAATATTTGGTACTTAAGATGCGATTTGTGAAATATTGTGATATTGATACGCATGTGGTGAGATAAGGATGGCTTGAAACGCGTGACTAGTAAGGGAACTACTAGAAGTCATGCGGTGATATAAGGACAGGGTGTTAAAACGCATGCGGTGAGATAAGGGTGGCTTGAAACGCGTATCTAGCAGGGGAACTACTAGAAGCCATGCGGTGTGATAAGGGTGGCTAAAAATGCGGGATGCTATTTCGGGAAAAAAATAATTTCTTTAAAATTAAATGTGAAGGCTCCCGCGGTGATATAAGAAAATGAGATATTGTGAATTTATTTATGATTTGGGACTACGAGGCGGTACCTCGGGAGTGCCCTTTTGTTGATATTTCTCCATGGCTGCACTTGCCTTTGGTTATTTTATTTTTCCGAAATTTGTAAATTCTTGTATTTTCCATGATGTATTATTTCACCTAATATTAAGTGTTTTGTATTTCTTGAGGTATTGTGTTGACCTCGACTTTTTCGTACAAGACTTTGTATTTTTGGGTTATACTTGTTTTGATGATTGAGTTGTTTTTAAATAAAAATAAATTTTTTTAAATATGTTTTAAATTTAATAAAATTTTTATCCAAATCAGTAGTTTATCTGATGTTTCATTTTATTTGAAATATTATCTTCTCCACCCAAATGATTCTAAAATAAATTCATTCATTTATTGATTTCTTACTTGATTTAAAGATTTTCTAACCTTACTTTATTGTAAATTAAATTGATCATGTGGATCTTATATACATTGAAGTTATTGGCACGTGAGTTGTCCGTGCAGTTGAGATATGAAATGAGGACACGAGGTACCGGAAAAATATGATTATTTAATTATGGGCACGAAGTGCCGTAGAGATATGAAAAATGGGCAGAGACCCGTGTTTATGAAAAACATGAAAATGGACCGAGACCCGTATTTTTATGATTTTGAAATGAGGTGTCACATGGTGACTTTTTAATCGAAAGAATTATATTCAAAATATTTATTTGAAAGGATTTTTATTCGTAAGAATTATATGTGAAAGATAATTAATTGATGAACTTGATTCAACTGTGTGTAATTGTATTTATTAATTGTTGAGCGATATTAAATGGTAATCTTATTGTCTTACTGTGCATATCATTGGTTGTTTTATGTTGCCTTGTCGTGATATCACTGGTTGAGTTGTTGTTATCATTGCTAGTTATTTTCCAGTACTATTGTGTACTGCTATATTGCACAGGGTATTAGACTAGTGAGTGTCTTGACTGTACCTCGTCTGTACTCCATTGAGGTTAGTCTTGATATTTACTGGGCACCGCTGTAGTGTGCTCACTCTACACGTCTGCACATTTTGTGCAGAGCCAAGTATTGAAGATAACGGACTTGAGCAGAGTTAAAGCGAGATCGTAAGGATTCAAGGTAGAGTTGCTTGGTCGTCGCAGTCCCTTGGAGTCCTTTCATTCCATTGTACTGTTAACTTGTAATCAAACAGTATTGTATATTCGGTCCTCGTGATCATTCTATGTATTCAGTTAGAGTTCGTGACTCAGTACTACCAACCTTGGGAGATTGTATATTGTAATTATTTCAGCTGTTAGTTTTAATTATTTATTTAATTAAAAAAATGGCTTAAAAAATGCAATGGCAATTGGCTTACCTAGTATTAGAGACTAGGTGCCATCACGACTCCTGTGGTGAGATTTTGGGTCGTGACAGTTATTTAAGTCATTTTAACAGAAAAAGAGCTTATCAATATTTTTTTATCAAATACTGCAGCAACTTATTATCAATTTTAGCACTTGTATCCAAACACGTAACTGCTTATTTATTAAATCAGTTTAAGCTCTTAAAAGTGCTTTTCAGCACCTAATGCTTATCAGCTACTTCAAATTAGCTAATCCAAACGGGCTCCTAGTTGGCAGCAAATCATTCGCGACTCGTGCCCGTGAATCCGACCCGACATTAGTACCTGTTACCGACCAAATACTCGGCATCGTCGATATTTTACGCGCCAGCGACAAAAGGATAAACGACCACAACTTCGACTACTACTCTATTCTCCAAATACAATACAAGCTTGCGATTTCGGGAATCCCTTCACTCCAACGAGTAGGTAAGTCAATCTCTCTTTCTCTCTCTTCTTCCCCCTTTCCCCGATTTCGAGTTCTGCCACTGTCACCTGAAACTTGAGTCTGCTTCACTCCAATTCTTCTGCATGCAAGAATTTGTTGGTCAAGAATATGGTTTGTTATCTCCTTAGGTAACCTATCTCTATACTAGGTGTTCGATGAATTTATTGAAAGAACTTGATTTTTATTGAACTTCTAGATTTTGCTTCTTTTTAAAGTTTGAGTTTGGTTTGTATTTTCTTATGGTTGGACTATATCTGTCCATTCGAAATTTTCATTTTACAAAATGACATTGGATTTCAGAAGTGTTATCACCCATAAACAATTATGATTTGAATCATTGAGTAAAGTCAATAATTTGTAAAAATTACTGAATATGAGTACATTTAAGTTTAGAACCTCAAAATATTATTTCTTGAAATAATAATTCCTTTATTAACATTAAAATCAATGTTTATGTCCTCTTCACACTTGTGCCTCTTCTTAAAGATATACATATTTTCCTTTTTTCTTAGTCTCTCAGTTGCATGTCTCTTGCTGATTTTTTTGTCGTTGTAATTTTTCGCCTTTGTCCAATTTTTATGGTTGCACTTGTGCATCTTCGAGAAGAGATGAAATATAAATATAAATCAATTTCCCTTATTACTATGTTAACTTTGTTTACTACTAATTACCCTGCAGAGTAGACTTAGGCAAAGCACTTCTATTGCTTTCTTGTACCACTTTATTGTTGTTCAGTTTGATGAACTTATCATCTAAATGTCTTGTTCCTGGAGAGATTTTGGTTGCGTGAATGAAGAGAAGACACGCATAACCTAGAATGTAGCCGAAGAGTTAAACAAATTTTTACAAATAGGAGAGAAGGCAAAAATTATGTTGTTAGACCTGTCATAGATTGCATACTACTTTTTTCCTTTTCTTAAAACTTAAAATGTATGAAGCACATGATATGGGAAGTGTTGGTTTACTAAATAGGAATTGATTCTAATACTGGTATCATTTTTCTTGATCCTAGCAACCAAATCATTCTCATGTTTTTGTTCTTGCAATTGTTATAATGGTCTATCTTTTGTGCGGCTTGAATTCCTTATTGTAGTTATAAATTTGTTAACTTTGCTTTTCATTTTGTGACTTTTTAAGTAGCAAGTATAGTTATTGTCCCTTATTGTTTTGTATCAGGTCTTGGATACCAAAGTTTGTGCTGATATAGAGGCTGCTGAGCTAACACTTTAGGTAAGCCTTTTGCTTAGCTGCTTAGGTCTCTTTTCAAGTTTAGTGCATAATCCTTCTGATGTCTTTTTTTTTTTTTTTTTTTTTTGTGTTGAGAGATTTTGAAGTAGTTAAAAATAATATAACTTTGTCATAAAGGTGGGATCTTAAGAGTAATGTACTGAAGAAATCTGGAATAACTACTGCATATCATAATAATGTATACATTAAAAAGAATTTTATTATTATGAGACTTTTTTAGGCATGATATTATTTGTATTGCATTAGAAGCACTGGAATTGCAGTGCTTCTCAAGGCTTGATATTTTTTCTAAAGTTTCCATCAATAATTGGAGTAAAACCGCACATAAATTTAATTAAAGGTTAAATGTGATACATTGGATAACACAAGGATCAAAGTGGGATAACACAATAATTCAAGGATTAAAATTAGCTACTTTCCCTATTGAAACAACAAAATAATTGCAAATCATCTTTTCATTACCATTTGACTTTAAAAAAAGAATAGCTTTTCGTCCTCAAGGTTTTCTGGGGAGGCTTTGCTAGGGAAGTTATCACTTTTCTGGCAATGTGAAACTATAGAAATCTATAATTCTTTATTGATATATAAAGAGTATGGAGAAACTGTGTTCTGGAATAAAGGGCTGTTGGTTTTTACATTAATGGAAACTTCTTCTGCTTCTCTTTTCCCTACTGGTGTTAGCTATGATGTTAAGATTTTATCCTGGAATTTGATTCATCAAAGGCACTTATTTTTCGTTAAATCTTTAGCTTAACGAAAAACTTAATAGGAAAGAATGTGAAAAGTCTATGAGTGACTGCTCTACCATATGCAATTGTTGCTTTGATCCACTGCTCTTAATCTTTTACTTTAGTTTTCAACTTCTTTTATTCATTCTAACATGTTTTATTTGCAGATGAAGTGTGCATGATCACACGATTCTGAGGCTGAGGCACGAGCCGTTTTCTTTAAGAAATGCTCTGATAGGTTGTGTGATATGCTTCAGACTGCTCGAGAAAGTAAACAGAGGCCAAGTTGGATTCTTGATGATATATGGGTTAAACTTCTTGAGTATTGGAACTCTCCGGAATTTGAGAAAAAGAGCGCCCAGGGAAGGGCAGTCCGTTTGTCCGACAAAGGTGGATCAGTGCACACGGGCGGTTCAATTAGTATGGCGGCTCACAGAAGAAGATTGGTAATGTCTTTATTACTATATTTTTCTTGATTTATAACTACTTTAGTTACCATTTTTTAAGATATTATTTATTTTTAACGAAAAGACTAAAGAAAGATTAGTCACTCATGATGAAGTATTTGAGGAAACCCACATGAAGAAGTTGAAGGATGGAACAAAAACGATTTGGGTCGAGCCGCGCGCTGAGACAACCCATGTAAGATTAATGAGCTTTATTTTAAACTAGCTTATTTGTTGGTAACACACAGTTAATAACAACTGGAATAAGTCATCTAACTGCTAAATTAGTTGAGTATGAGAGGAAGTAAATAATATGCATATTGGTGTATGATTTGGGCTTAATTGCTGGCCTGATAAGAAGTTACAAATAGTTTTGTAAGATCATCATTTAATTTAGTATCATTGCTTTTAAAGGTAGCTGTATCATGTAGTTCTTTTGATGTTGTGAGAAGTATTAGTGGATCATTATACAGTATCGTTGCTTTTAAAGGTAGCTATATTATTTGATTATTTTGGTGTGTTCAGAAGTAACTATGGATTACTTATTGTATTTTACTCGTAGTGTGTTTTACCTATTTGCCATTTACTGACTCTTCATAACAAGTGATAAATTGAGATTTAGTGTATAAAAGGCAATATAATTTAGTTTACACTAGAAAAGTATGAGATTCGCTGGACTTTATTGTTCTTAATCAATCAGTAATAATAGTAGCAATCAGCAAGAATTGATAAGTAAGCTTATTTCTGAATATAGCTAAGATTTGAATATATGTGAAAGTAGGTTGGATATGCTAAAATCATATTCTTGCATACATTTATCAATGCTGCCCCTTGCCCTTTGGATGCACTCACCTTCTTAAATATTGCAAATAAAATTGGTACTTGCATAAATTTTCTTTAATAAAGTTTACTTTTATAATAATTATAATTTTTTTTATAGGATATTTTCAAACGAAGCTTGGAGGAGTTCATTCAAAGTCAGCTGATTGATGATCAAAGTAGGCCAATCCAACCATCTCAAGAGGAGATCATAGATATGTGGATTAAGGCAGCTGGTGGCGTGCATAAGGGGAGAGTCTACGGCCTTGGATCAGAGTTTAGTGTCGGTCGTCGTACTTTTGGATTGTCTGATTCTAATTATTCCTCACATTACTCGGTTGATCTGGATGAGTTTGAGGAATTGAATAGGAAAGCAGCGAAGATTACTGAGTTGTATCTTCAAGAAAGGACTGCAAAGGAAGAAGAGGCAAAGCGGAGGGAGGAAGAAATGAGGCAAAAGGACGAAGCATTAAGACTTGTCACTAGTGATGTTAATGTAAAGTCGAATGAATATTTGTCTTTAAATAGGCTAATTACTAGATTAATAACGCAATTTTAGTGACACAAATGGGTATAGGATGTCACATTGAGTTATGGAAAAAAAATGGTTAGAACATGGATACAATTATTTGGTGTATAACTTGGAAGAATAATAAAATAGCGAGATTGCAGTCATCTTCGAGGTTCTTAAATTAATTTGTAGCAGCAGTTTTTATGATTATAAACATTACATAAGTGTTGATTAATGAAGCATATAACAAGGAATATGAGTATAAGTGGTGGTGGGCCCAATGAGGTCTTAATTATTCTTAGAGTGGGAACTTAGTCACTCACGTGACCACTGCTGAATATTTTGGTAGAATACCACATGTCTTATGTAAAATTATATTTAGTTATTGAATTAATATTTCAATTCCTTGAAACTCTAAAAAGAAAGAGGGGTACGACTTACATAATTATAAAATAAGGAAGAGAGAACCAAGACCTTCTTTTGGCTTCTCTTTGATGCAAAGTTAGGCATTCTGCCCTTTTAGCTACTGGAAATTCGAACGAGGGGCTTGGGTAGAGTGGAAGTTTGTACAATCGATCAAGTTCTTAAAGATCAAGTGGTAGCAACAGCAAGAGATCGAAAATCATCTCTAGTTTCTCTGTAAGGTTTCCATGAGTTCCCTCTAATATTTTTATCACTTTTAAGATATATATATATATATATATATATATATATATATATATATATATATATATATATATATATATATATATATATATATATCTTAAATGTGTGTGTGTGTGTGTGTTTATATGATGATATTTAAGAGAAAGTATTTAGTATATATAGATTGTGATATAGACCACATATAAGAATTAATTTGAAGAATTTGGGGACCTAGAAATTCTTGTTTAGGGTAAATCTTGAAATGGGTCAATCTTGGGTTAAAATATTTGGGGATTTTAGGATGTTTTAGTATTAACTCACTACCAATATATGATATATTATGTAGATTGGACTCTGTCGAGGCGAGCTTTAGCTAACTTAAAGCGACTTCAAGGTATGTTGAACTCCTAGTTACTTGTGTATTATCAAATTTACTCTTGGTTTCGATTTATAGTCGGATGATATTTCATGTACATTAGGGATAGGCTGTCATGGCCTACTCTTGGTTTGGAAAAGATGAATTAAAAAAAATACATGCCTTGTCTAGTTGTGCGAGAGTGGTATGAAAGCCTTCTTGGATCCTTGATGTACGACATAACAAAGTAATTTTCGGCTGATGGCCATTAAAGGAAATAAAAGATGAATAATAAAAAAATACATGCCTTGTCTAGTTGTGCAGGAGTGGTACGACAGCCTTCTTGGATCCTTGACTGTACACATTGACCTAACTATTCGGGGATGGTACGACAGTCTTCGTGGATGATATCCCAATGTATTCCAGCATTATGTGTGCCATTGACATTGGGATACTAGATAATGAGGACGACACTAATGAGATATTGGACATATAAAAATGGTCTAATGAATAAAACCTAAATTCTTATTCTTGCAAATTTATCCTTTATTGTGATTCTATGTACCTTATCTTCCTTAAGGTACATGAGGACAATAAGCAAATTTATCCTTTATTGTGAAGAGCAGCCTTGCAGACACTTAAGGACAATAAGCTACATGCCAAATTTTCTAAGTGTGAGTTTTGGTTACAGTCGGTTGTATTTTTGGGGCATGTGGTCTCAAGTGAGGGTATTAAAGTTGATCCCGCAAAGATTGAATCTGTAAAGAGTTGGCCGAGGCCAACGACACCGACTGAAATCTGAAGTTTTTTAGGTTTGGCCGATTACTATCGAAGATTCGTTGAGGGATTCTCTGCTCTTGCATCGTCCTTGACTAAGTTAACTTAGAGGACAGTCAAGTTTCAATGGTCCGATGCTTGTGAGAAAAGTTTTCAAGAGTTGAAAGCTAGATTGACCACGTCACCAATATTGACCTTGCCGACGAGTTCAAGTGATTTTAAAGTGTATTGTGATGCCTCTAGAGTAGGTTTGGGTTGCGTCTTAATGCAGAAGGGTAAAGTCATTGCCTATGCTTCTAGTCATTTAACGATCCACGAAATGAATTATCCGACCCATGACTTAGAGCTTGCAGCGGTCGTATTGGCATTGAAGATTTGGCGGCACTACTTATATGGTGAGCATTGCAAAGTGTATACCGATCATAAAACCTTGCAATATATTTTCAAGCAAAAAGAATTAAATTTGAGGCAAAGAAGATGATTGAAATTGTTGAAATATTATGATTTGAGCATTCTTTACTACCCGGGGAAAGCAAACATGGTGGCTGACGCGCTAAGCCGGAAATCAGTAAGTACTTTGGCTTACTTACCGATAGCTAAAGATATTCGAGAAATGGAAAACTAAGGAATCAGACTTGATGAATCAGATGATGGCGAACTTGTCGCTTACGCTATATCATGTTCCTCTCTTATTGAGCGTGTCAAGGCTTAACAATTCGACGATCCAAACATGGTGAACATTCGGAATAGTGTGCAATCCAAGAATATTCTTGCTTTTACTCTTGACGATGAGGGAGTATTGAAAATGAATGGTTGCCTATGTGTACCAAATGTTGATGGGCTTCCCGATGAGATAATGATAGAGGCACATAATTCGAGGTATTCCGTGCATCCGGGTTCCACAAAAATGTACAAAAACCTGCGAGATATTTATTGGTGGAATAAGATGAAGGAACGTATTTCTAACTTTGTGTCTAGATGCTTAAATCGTCAACAGGTGAAAGTTGAGCATCAACGACCCAGTGGATTGGCTCAGAACATTGAGATTCTACTTTAGAAGTGGGAGATGATAAATATGGACTTCGTAGTTGGTTTACCTCACATCCGTCTGAAGCGTGACTCTATTTTTGTAATTATAGATCGACTTACGAAGTCGGCACATTTTTTACCTGTGAAGATGACTGATACATCGCCACAATATGCTAAGTTGTACTTGAAGGAAATTGTCAGACTTCATGATATTCCAGTATCCATCATATCTGATAGAGGGACTGAGAAGGCAATCCTTTCAAGAAGGGTTGGGTACACGTGTCAACTTGAGTACTGCCTTCCATTCACAGACTGATGGATAGGTCGAGCGGACGATTCAGACACCCGAGGATATGTTGCGAGCATGTGTTATTGACTTTGGTGGGAATTGGGACGAGCATATGCCTCTTATTGAGTTCGCTTATAATAATAGCTATCATGTAAGTATCCAAATGGCCCCTTATGAAGCGTTGTATGGGCGGCATTGTAGATCACCCGTTGGTTGGTTCGAGCCGACCGAGATAGGACTACTTAGTCCCGATCTTGTACATAATGCATCGCAGAAGGTGACTTTGATCCAGTAGCGGCTTAGGACAGCTCAAAGCCGACAAAAATGTTACACCGATAAACGACGACGTGCGTCGGAGTTCAAAGAGGGCGACCACTTTTTCTTGAAAGTGTCGTCAATGAAATGTGTTATGAGATTTGGGAAGAAAGGAAAATTAAGTCCTAGATTCATATGCCCATATCGAATCTTGAAAAAGATAGGGGAAGTAGCCTACATGCTTGATCTACCTGCATCAATGAGTACGGTTCATCATGTTTTCCATGTATCGATGCTACGGGAATACAAGCCCGGCCCCGCTCACATCATCTCCCCAAAGGTAGTAGAAATCAATGAAGGTTTAACTTACGAAGAAGAACCAGTTGAGATTTTTGATAGGCAAGTCCGTATGTTGAGGACTAAAGATATAGCTTTAGTCAAAGTGCTATGGCATAATCATGACATCGAGGAGGCCACTTGGGAGGCCGAGGAGGATATGAGAATTCGCTACCCACACTTGTTTGCATCTACAGGTATGACTACTTCCTCGAATCTCAAGTTTAAGAGGTATCATGTTTTATTCCATGGAGCGAGTAGGTTGTTTTGATTATCTTGCTTACGAGTTCGATTTATTTTAATGATGTAATTATTTTATCTAATGCTATTGTAGCTTTAATTGTAATAGATTTTATCATGTTGATGCTGGGAGTGGGTATTTAGTGGTATTTGAGGCATATGAGGCCCGTGGAGGCATTTGTGATATAGTTTTAATATGTGGTGTCGTGTGGGGCATTAGTATTGTAATTCTGTGGCTCGCTGACAGGTTGAAATTCTCTTGGATATGCCTAAAAACAAAGGAAACTCTGCCAATTTTTTTTAAAAAATATTTGGAGAGTTAGTCAAATTTTAAATCCCTAAAGTGTTTGATAAATGACAATGGAATTAGATAGGAATTCTGGAATCGAGGATGGCTAAAGTTTAACATTCGTGAACGAATGTTCATGAGTGGGAGAGAATGTAAAGTCAAATGAATTGTTGGCTTTAAATACGCTAATTACTATCTTAATAACGTAATTTTAGTGACACAAATAGGTATAGGATGTCACGTTGAGTTATGAAAAAAAATTAGTTAGAACATGGATACGATTATTTGGTGTATAACTCGGAAGAATAATAAAATAGCGAGATCGCAGTCATGTTCGACGTTCTTAAATTAATTTGTAGCAGCAGTTTTTATGATTATAAATATTACATAAATGTTGATTAATGAAGCATATAACAAGGAATATGAGTATAAGTGGTGGTGGGCCCAATGAGGTCTTAATTATTCTTAGAGTGGGAACTTAGTCACTCACATGACCACTGCTTAAACTTTTGGCAGCATACCACATGTCTTATGTAAAATTATATTTAGTTATTAAATTAATATTTTAATTCCTTGAAAACTCTAAAAAGAAAAAGGGGTACAACTTACATAATTATAAAATAAGGGAGAGAGAACCAAGACCTTCTTTTGGCTTCTCCTTGACGCTAAGTTAGACATTCTGCCCTTTTTGCTACTGAAAATTCGAAGGAGGAGCTTTGGTAGAGTGAAAGTTTTTACAGTCGATCAAGTTCTTAAAGATCATATATATATATATATATATATATATGACATTTAAGAGAAAGTATTTATAATATATTGGTTGTGATATAGACCACAAATAAGAATTAATTTGAAGAATTTGGGGATTTAGGGATTCTTGTTTGGGGTGAATCTTGAAATGAGTCAATCTTGGGTTAAATTATTTGGGGATTTTAGGATGTTTTGAGTATTAACTCACTACCCATATATAATATATTATGTAGATTGAACTCTGTCGAGACGAGCTTTAGCTAACTTAAAGCGACTTCAAGGTATGTCGAGCTTCTAGTTACTTGTGTATTATCAAATTTACTCTTGGCTTCGAATTATAGTCGGATGATATTTCATGTACATTAGGGATAGGCTTTCATGGCCTACTCTTGGTTTGAAAAAGATGAATAAAAAAAATACATGCCTTGTCTTGCTGTGCGGGAGTGGTACGACAGCCTTCTTAGATCTTTGATGTATTACATAACAAAGTAATTTTCGGCTGATGACCATTAAAGGAAAAAAGGATAAATAATAAAAAAATGCATGCCTTGTCTAGCTGTGCGGGAGTGGTACGACAACCTTCTTAGATTCTTGACTGTACACATTGGCCTAACTGTTCGGGGATGGTATGACAGTCTTCGTGGATGGTATCCCGATGTATTCCAGCACTATGTGTTCCATTGACATTGAGATACTAGATAATGAGGACGATACTAATGAGATATTGTACATATGACAGTGGTCTAATGAATAAAACTTAAATTCTTATTCTTGCAAATTTATACTTTATTGTGATTCTATGTACCTTATCTTCCTTCATTTATTCGAGATTATTTATCTTTTGCCTTGTTACATAGATTATAATATAATTTGCATAACTCTTATACCAACGTTAATGGCAGCTATGATGCATATCTGAGTATTTCAATACTCAGGCATCGTTTGTTTAAATGGTGTTAGGTTTAGCAGACAGTCGAATGCAAGGCGGTCAACATACAGGCTAGAGTTCCCGCAACTTCCTCTCTTTCGATGAGCCCACCTTCGTACTCGTGGGATCACAATATTTCAGCTGTATATTTTTGTATAGTACTGACAAGCTCCGTAACTTTATTACTTTATTCGTAGCGTCATAGAGGCTCCATAGAGGATTTATATTATCTTAGGGGAATGTGTAATCATATGGTATTGCGGATGATATTTTTACTTATGTCTAGTTTATGTTTTTTTATGAACTTTTATTGTTAATGAAGTTTATCTTATTTCTCTAATATAATATTGTAAGTTACTTAAATGGATTGAGTTACACGATTACGAGTTGTGGTATGTATTATGGAATAATGGTTCGCTCAGTGCAAGTGGGTAGGCACTGGGTGCCGGCCACGTTGCAATCTATTTTGGGGCGTGACAGTTAAAAGTCTCAAGTCTCAAATAAACTCCCTCTTAGCATCTGGTGCATTTCCTGTGCTCCGTTCTCCAGCATCTGATGATAACTAAGTAGTAGTTTCTTTTATTAGCTTGTCTTGGATGGTACCTGGATGTTGAATATTGAATGTTAGATTTTTTGAGTTTTTGTTCTACTTTCTGATTAGTTGGATATTGATTATAAAATGGATTGATTAGTTGTTGCTTATGAAATGAATTTGATTGCATGTTGAATTTGGTATTTAAATGCTTAATTGTATTTGGTCTTGTATTGTTGGTTGTACTTTTTGTTTGGCATGTGGTATAGTTCTAAAAATAGATTTGGCCATGAAAATATTTTTCAGATTTTTCACGGATTCCCACCGACGCCGTAGGAATTTTGTGCATATTTGTTTTTCAGAATTTTAATATTTTCCACTGATTTTCGTGGGAATATTCATATGTTTATTTCCAGATTATGAAAAAAATATCTAAATTATTTTTAATACTTCCTACGGATTCGGTGGGAAACATAAGTCTTACTTTTCCCACGACGTTCGTGAAAAATTATACTAGGTGACCCCACCAAGTTCTCGTGAAACCCTCAGTGTGAAACTCCCTGGGAATTACCCACGAATATCCTGGAAAACTATTTTCCCACCAGCTATTTTTTCACTGAGCATCTCCCCTGGGAATATCGTGGGAATATTGAAATTTTACACAGATTTCCTACCGATTCTTCCGTGGAAAAAGTCTGTATTTCTAGTAGTGGAGAAACTCTACAAGAAAGACTGGCGAACAAATAACGGATATATGTTTGATATTGTCCAAAAAATCAAAAGATATCAGCTCTACAAGTACTTCTAGGAATACTTTTAAACAAAGGGTTATAAATTCTTTGAATATAAGTAACAAGATATGGTGAAGCAGCAAAACTAAAAGGTAAACAATCTAAAATAATCATTTTAGCTAATTCTTCCCGATCTTTCGCTATATCGTATTTACCCATTAAACCGTCAGTACCCGGGTTAAGTTTTTGTTGCATGCCTTCCTCATCAGCACCCCATGCAATAGGGTGGTTATCTACCATGTGCCTACGAAGTTGACCCGTTCCCCCTGCCTTACCTCCAGTCTCTTGTTTATAAACTTACTTACAAATTTGACATCTTACATAATTTTTATCTTCTTCTTCTAGTCTTTCAAAAATATTCCAACACTTCTTAATATTCGATTCCTCTTAATAGTGAGGGGAGGCCTACATGTATTACCACGACCTCCACCCTTAGTATTTTGAGTTTGACTAACATTACCAGGTGTAGCTGGTGGTGTTTCAAGATTATCAGGTGATTGAATATCATCTAAATTATCATCTATACCATAATTTTCTTGAAGTTCTTCATAATCTACATTTAAATTTTCAGGTGAACTTTCAGAAATAGGTGTAAAGCTACTAGAAGAACCAGCACCACCTCTTGATTTTTTAGAAGTTTTACTCTTACTACTACCACCCCTACTAGTACACGCATTTTTGGCTGCTCTAAATATATTCATTATGTAAATTAAATTAATAATTTTAAATAATAAAGTAAAAATATACACCAAAGAAGAGAAAGAGATGGAACGAGTGTACCGGGATTCCGGATATCGCACTAAATTTGATATCAAACTTCAGTTGATAGACTAATACTTGATATTTGATGATATTGAATATTGATACCACACTTCACTTGAATACTTGATATTTGATAATTATAATTTTATAGTGACTANAAATTAAATTAATAATTCTAAATAATAAAATAAAAATATACACCAAAGAAGAGAAAGAGATGGAACGAGTGTACCGGGATTCCGAATGTCGCACTAAATTTGATATCAAACTTCAGTTGATAGACTGATACTTGATATTTGATGATATTGAATATTGATATCACACTTCACTTGAATACTTGATATTTGATAATTATAATTTTATAGTGACTAAAGTAAATATTTGATGAAACTTGAAATAATAAGTAATTGAGAATTTAAGAGCAATAAGCAATATTATCAAGAGAGAATTGAGAGAGAATTAGAGTAGTAAGAGAGCAAATTTTGAGAAAAATGAAGAAGAAGGGGGGCTATTTATAGTTTTTAAAAGGTTAAAATTATAAATTATCAATTATTAGGAGTGGGGGTGGGTGGGGGGTGCTATTTTCTTAAGGGGGTAGTCCGAAATGACCATTTTTGCGCCCAACGGTCATTTTTGAATTTGACCGTTGGCAACGGTCAAAACATTAAAAAAAAAATTTTGACAACGGTAACCGGGCTGGACCGGGTTGTAGCCCGGTAAAAACCCGGTAAGGGGTAACCGGGTTGCGGGGCACCGGTTACTAAAAAATGTTCGTTCAAGCTCGGCTCCCCCCTCACCCAAACTGTCCCACCCCCAGTGTACCGGGATGACCTTGACTGAACCGGGCCGAACCAGGCTGTTATTGGACTGGCCCGGCCCGGCCCGATTAACAGGTATAAGTTTAGATCTAATATTTTTCGTCTTTGAATGGAAATGTAAACAATGTTTGTGAGAAAATATCGAAAACATATTGAGGGGAGAAAAAGGTTGTGAGCCAATTTTCTAATATTTATTTGAAGATATCACAATTTTAAGATGATCTCGTAGAAATGGCCAAAAAACAAACGATACATTGAAAAGAATTTACTCCAGAAAAGAGAAAATTTCTTTTAATATTTTTAGGAAAGAGATATATGCAACTATAATTATGGGATTGCAAACGAATTTAGAACAAAGATAAAAGAATATTAATTATCCTAACCATGGTTAGGACCTTGTTTAGTTAATTAAATATCAACCTTTAATTTTTAACTATGCCAATTGCCATGTAGCTCTCATCCAAATACGAATTTGGAAAAATAAAAAGTATGAGAAATGATCGAGTATGGGAAACGGAAAAGAGTCTCATCCAATGGTGTTTTAGAATGCAATGTATTACTTGTTTGAAGAGCGATAAGGGTTTAAGTTATATACAGAATAGATTGTAATCCCCGATAAATTGTGGGTTTATATTATCTTTGATACAATTTTTATTCTGTGATTAGCAATTTTAAAATTATTTATATCACAATCGTGGCATTATTTTTATACCATACAATCTGTGTCAATCATGTTGTTAAATGGCGCTTTTAAAAATAGATTCAGGTTGTCTCGCTTAAGTCGTGTTTCAATGCTAGTACCAAGTCACTAAGGCGTGCGACCTAGTGTCCTGGGTTCCACTCACGGGCGAAGCTACATTGTCCTATGTTTGATCACCATTAATTCGACAATTGTTTTTACTTCTTTCAAGTTTAAGCATCCTCGCTGTACTTGTCAAAAAAAAAGTACTTGACACTAAACGTGTCCCTTTGGCGAACTGGTGTTTAAATTTTGTACCCGTTTAAAAACCTTTTGTAAATATAGTCCCCTTTGTTTATGACAAGATTTTCGCATCATGTGAGCACGGAGGAGATTTTCCTTTTAGTAGAGGTGTATACAGACACTGCTGAAGAAGATAAGAAATAAATAAGTAAAGCAAGCAAAAATAACAACAAGCAGAACAACATTTAAATGGACAACGAAATTTAAAAATCATCAGTATATCTGTTGTTGTTACCCCCTAGAGCGTAGTTGAATTCCGTTGCAAAAAGCAAGTTCTACGACCAATCCAGCAGTAATAACTGAAGCAGCAGAAAGCAGTGGATTTATGATAAGTTCCTCGTACCCAAAAAAAAGAAAAAAGGGTTAATGATACATCAACCAATGAATTATGACTACATTATTCCCTCGCTAGGACTCATCCAATAGAAGTAACTACAAACTTCGGATTGAAGTGGCAGTGTTGGACATGGAGTTAAAATAAAAAAGAAAAGGAAATGCATTGTACTATGAAACTGGTTGGAATGCTAAACGGTTTCCTGATGAATTACAGTAACAGCAAATATGGCTTGAGAAAAGCAACCGACAAGTTTTCAGTTAAAGAGATCAGTAATTTTTGGGAGAAACAAAAACATTAATTATAGTTGAGTGTTTCCTTAGATATGTTGTTCACACTATCAACAGTTGAAGTGTTTTTCTGATGCATTAATATCTTCGTGGGAGAAGAAGTTCAAAGTATATTAGTACATGTAAGTTCTCTTGAAAAAGTAACAAACAAGTTTTTGAAACGATGAGATTAGTATTTTTGGGGATATAAAACCATTAAGTCTACTTAAGTATCCCTTGTTATGCCTTTCACACCATTCTGCAGAGGTTCATGTATCAACAATGATGCATTAATTCTTGAAAAAGCAACAGGCATTTTCTTAGTCAATGTGATCAGTGTTATAGTAGTTATTTGATTGATGTTTATCTTTAAGTGGTTTATATATATATAATTAAAGCTCATAAATGATCAAATAACATGCATAAATAGCAGTATCCCAGCAGACTTTATAAACTACACCTTCTAGGAGAAAACCTCAAAAACTATATCTCCTTACTTTACTATAGCCACGACATTTCAGCAAAACATGAATGACTCTTCTTCTAGTGGATGTTCACTACAAGTTCTTGATCCCAAACATCTTGCAGAGGTTGAGCAACAAGACTCAGGATTTCATTTTTCATGCACCTATTGTTTCATCTTTCGATGATATAATTCGAACACTCCTTAATAGTGTGGAAAAGCTTAGGCACCTCAACATCATGGAGGAAAGGCATTCAGCTGCCTATACTATTGTAGTAGTCGGCGATCAGTCTTCCGTAAAGTCTTCCTATTGTGTGCTTGAATCACTTTCTAGAGAGAAAGACATTTGTTCTAGAGTGCCTCTCATTATGAGGCTCCAAAATCACATTGAGTCAGAGGTTCACTTGGAATACAATGGAAAATCAGTTCCAACCGAATGAAGTTCATGTTGCGGAGGCCATTGTTCTTGCAACTAATGAGATAGCTGGACATGGTAAGGGAATATCCAAGATTCCTCTAACTGTGATAGTGAAAAGGAATGGTATTCCTGACTTGACTATGGTGCATTTCCCCAGAATAACTAGTGTCCCCGTTCACAGACAACCAGAAGATATCTTCGAACGAATTTCAGATATTATTATGAACTATATAATGTTAGTCCCGCCAATATTGCTGTATTTGTAAATAATAATTCTGCAAAATATAAATTATCAAATGAAACAATAAATCGTATTCGAGCCCACTGAATTCACAGTGTTTCCTTAAGGAATTTAATCCCCTCCTAGTACCCAAGGTTATAGATTATTTCCTACCAGGATAGAACGAATGACACACTGGTGTAGCGGTACTTCAAACCCCAGTATTTCAGCGAACACAAAGTTCGGTAGCAAATCACACTTACTGTTGTTTTGTTTGAAGTTTAAAAACAATGCAGAACAAAGGAGCACAAACTCAGAAAATCGAATGGAAATGCTGAGAGGAGGGAATGCAATGTATAGCCAACGTTTTCAGCTTCTTTGTGTTGTGTATTGTGTGTGTCTTTCTTCAACAGCTGATACTCATATATATAGCAACCAGTGTTGAAGAAGACCAATCGTCCACCCTCCATGGTGGAGCAAGCATTAGCTTGTTTGTGGAGCAAGCACATTCATGGTGGGAAGAGCACTTGGCCATGGTGGGAAGAGCACTTGGGGGAGCTGTTATACACGGATTTGATTGGAACATATCCGTTACAAATCCGAAGCCGAAGTCGAAGCCGAAGCCGAGCCGAGCGAGCGACAACGATGACGGCGCGAGGCTTGCTTTCTTCTTAACTCTTTAAGAGCTACAAGAAGAGCAATTATGTATATACCCACCAAAACTCTTTTCCTCTTCCAAAATGGGACAATGTCTCATTGTCAAGAGGGAAAACTTAAACAACAACAACAACAACAACCCAGTATAATCCCACTAGTGGGGTCTGGGGAGGGTAGTGTGTACGCAGACCTTACCCCTACCCTGGGGTAGAGAGGCTGTTTCCAAAATGACCCTCGGCATCCTTTCCTCCAAGAACTCCCCACCTTGCTCTTGGGGTGACTCGAACTCACAACCTCTTGGTTGGAAGTGGAGGGTGCTTACCACTTAAAATTTTACTCAAAAATTTCATTTTCCCTCCATTTCCCATTCACCCTTATTTTAAGACTATTTCATCTTAAATAACAAAAACCTCAACAATCCCCCACATGAATGGGTAATGGCTANAAAAACTGTGTGATTTACAAGCAAGGATTAATTGCATCTGGATAAGTAGGTTTCCCTTTGAACTTTCCGTAGTAAACTTATGTCGGATATACTCGGTCAATCGGTAGATTTGATATCTTTGAACCGTCGATCTTTGGTGTATACCTAGACAACCATAAGTCACACAATCAATCCTTAACTGTCTTTGGTTCTCATTGTTGTGTTCGTTTCAGCCATGACTACCGCCTGGTTTCAAAAGTGCATGAGAACTGGCCTTACAAAGTTCTCCTTGAAGCGGCTAACACTTCACACTTACATAGGTGATTCCTAAACGTATCATCCTGTAGATACACTATTTGATATACCCCATATTAAATTTAGAAATCATTAAAAAGTCTTAATGCTTTATCCTTTGTACTGAACATTGTCTCATCACTAGAATGGACTAAAATTTTATTTGACAATGTTGAACCGTCA